>JAPYZJ010001928.1:0-58932 GCA_030522765.1 Ophioninae sp. B BG-2022a
GATTAGAAGAAGATAGATCGAAGAAAGATATTTCTTCAAACCCATTTTGAGGCAATGAAACTTATCTGTAACAAGCCAATGTGTCAATTTGTTTGGGTTTGAAGGATTAGAAGAAGATATATTCGAAGATATATCGAAGAAAGATATGTCTTCAAACGCATTTTGAGGCAATGAAACTTACTCGTAACAAAGCTATGTGTAAATTTGTTTGTTAGAGTTTGAACGCTTAGAAGAAGATATATTCGAAGATATATCGATATCTAAATATTTCTTCAGACCCATTTTGAGTCAATGAAACTTATCTGTAACAAAGCTATGTGTAAATTTGTTTCGTTGGGTTTGTTTGGGTTTGAAGGATTAGAAGAAGATATATTCGAAGATATATCGAAGAAAAATATTTCTTCAAACCCATTTTGAGTCAATGAAACTTATCTGTAACAACCCAATGTCTAAATGTGTAGTTTTTACATACATGAAGAAAAGATAAGATTTTTTCCAGAAACACGTGCACTTTTGTTTCTTTCGATAATAATTTTAACTACTTATTTTAATAACTTTATATATCGCCTTACAGAAGCAATTCACGAAGATTCAGTTCTACAAGAGAACACAAAATTAATTTACATTCTGATTGTATTGGTTTAATACAGTATACCCAGTATCACAAAACCCCGTCAGGTGAGAATTAAGCCCATCAGTAGTTTATAATCATTTGGTTGCATTTATGAAAAAAACCGGTCCACATTTCCATTTTGACCGTTGCTCGAATATAGCTTCATTAAAAGCATCAATTCTGTAAATTTGAATAACATGTATTGTGACATTCCATTCCGACGGTAAATATCTTCAAATTCGTAATAATCTCGTCGACTCGTCACGCTCGACGGGGGATCTTGCGTGACATAAAAAATAAACAAGGATTCACCGACTGCTGAACAAAAGCGCAATAAGGCTATCAATGAGGTTATCAACTTCCTAGAAGAATTCGTTACGGTAAGTTTAGCGGGTCGTAATATGCGCTCAATCATTAATCGATTTTCGTAGGCTGTTTCGTAGGGACAGTTTCCTTGTACCAATTGATTGTCGGTCGTTTGTTTGGGTTTGTTTGGGTTTTATCACAATAGAGCGCAATATTTGATAAGTCAGCGGCTAATTTGTTCCGTGTACATCACTGTTCTTTGAACTCGATCAAGAAAGGTTAACTCGATTAGTCTCTGCGCGGGGGAAGTTCTCACAAGACAACTAGCGCCGCGAGCGGCCAAGCATGAAACTAAACGCCAGGCAGTCGAAACAGTGTAACGTAACCTAATCTAGGAATAAGTTCATCCTCATGAGATCTTCTCATCACCGGCGTACCGTGAAACTCGAATTCCAGCATTCCCGAACATAACCTAAAGAATTCGGATTACGAAATACGCTGATGTAACCGGTGAAATCACGTTTCTCAAGCAAAGCTAATGATCACTCCGAACACGTGAAATTCGCTTTATAAAACACGAAAAGTGAAGATGAGTGGTAAGGAAGGAAGCGAAACGAAAGAAACGAAAACGCCGGAAACGAACGATTCCACGGGTGATACTTCATCGCCGTCACAGTTTCCCAGAAGTGATGAAGACACCTGGGGATACGATCTCTATCCCGAAAGACGGAAACTGAAACACGATGTCAATTGGTTCAGAGCGTTCTTTATGCTGGAAGGCCGCGAAAGCATGAATAAAATTCGATGCGAGAAGAACGTTTACAATTGCGTAAGGACTAGTACGTACGTACCGAACGGAAGCTGAAAAAGACTTTCTATACTAGAACCCAACGATAAACGTTTACAATTCGCTTTTGTCTTCTTTCAGGTCCGTTGGTCAAACTCATGATGGGAGCCCTTAAAAGTTCTGGCTGGTAATTTCCAACTTTTGTTCAACACTTGTTACCTTCGTTATATCTGTTTTCTTTAAAATCATCAGTTTTATTAGAATTCTTACACCGTTGACGAAACTAGTTCCAACATTGATGGCACCTTGCTGCGGAAACACTTTGATCCTATTTAGTCGTATTTTTGTACAAATATCTTTTTTTCAGCGAAATAAACATTCGTCGCCACATATCGTGCGAGTTTTGTAAAGACTGCGTCAGCGGAGGTTACGATCCTGAATTCAATCAGGTTAGAAAAATATTAACGAAAATACATTATGGGTTATGTCTTCAGTTATTTAAGATGAACATTTTACAGCCACTAGTAATTTCAGAGGGTTTCCGAGTAGACAATCTTTTTTTCATTCGTTACCATTCGTTAACCCAAACAAACCCATACAAAAAAGTTTAAAGACAAAATCCGTACGTAACGTGTTGCGAAATAGTGTTTCAATCTTTGTAGTCGCAACTTCACTTTGATTTATCTATTTGATTTAAGAATCGAGCAAACTCTTTTATCAAGCGAGAACATTAAAGAATTACGACGTTTCACAGATAGTCGTATGCCAAAATACCTCAAAGACGGAGAGAATAGTCCAAAGTGTATTGATCCACGAGATGATACACATGTTCGATTTTTGTCGAAACAATCTTGACTTCAAGAACCTCGATCATCTGGCATGCACGGAGATAAGAGCCGCCAATCTGACCCATTGCTCTTTCCTTAGTGCATTCGAGCAGGGCGATGCGAGCTTCTTCAATGTCAAACAGACGCATCAGGTATCTGAGCGTATCCTAATCAAATTAATGAAACGTTGAACAATGTTATCCCTTGTGAAATCTTCTTCATTACTCTTGATTACAGAAATGCGTGAAACGAAAAGCCGTACATTCAATAATGTCCGTTAGGAATATAACTTACGAGCAGGCAGTAGAGGCAGTGGAACGAACATTTCCGAAATGTTATCCGGACATGGAACCGATTGGACGCCGTCCACGTTCGCGCTCGAATGAAGCTTTCAAAGCTTATTACGAAGGCCCACTCTACGGTTACGATGTTTAAGCGCCGATATTTGTGTATCAATAAAAATGGCGATTTGTCGGTTCAAGTTACGAGCCTGGCAGGTACAAACGAAAAATATTTTAATTTAGTTTTATTTATTTCGTAATTTTTATTGATTTTTTCATATTTATTAATTTTTATTCATTCTTTTTGATGAAAGATGAAAAAGTTCACGTTCGATAGAATTCCTTCCACTACGGATCGAAACCAAGATCAATCGTTGAATAACGCTTAAAAGGCTCTTTCTGGACCTTTCTGGACCTTTCTGGACGCGATGGCGGCATCAATAATAAAGATGTAAATTAGCAAAGTTGAAAAAAATACAATCTTCACACGAATGTTGGCGTATATGAAACTATAGCAGTCGAGATCGTTTAAGATAGAGAATTTGAATTCGACCTCCGTAAGCGCGATATTTAGCGGAAGTTTTTTTAGCATGTAGGTAAAAGCGAAATCTGTCGCTCCGTCGCAGCTTTGCCGACTGATGGCGCCACGTATGCTATATTTTCCCGAAAATTTTTAGTTGCCGACCAGCGGGATGCTCGATAACGGGGCTGGCATCTTGTGGAATTTTTCTAACGAAGAATAACTTTTTTTAAGTCTTACTCTGCCACTGATGTTAACTACCATTGTTGTCATTAATTTATTAGTAATTAATTGTCTATTGGCTATAACTCTAAACAATCAGAATAGTTAAATAGAAAACTGGAAGAATTTAGTACCGTATTATAGCTTCCTAAAACGCCATTATTAAATCTAAGTATTCCATGTCTGATTAGATGCTTGGATAACAAGAAATAAAGTATTTATAAAAACTCAATCACTAGTAACATTTTTAAGGATCCATTATACGTTTTCTAGCGTTCTACTATTTTTTATACTCTCTTTACACAATCTTCGAATACACAGAGACATAATGCGGAAACATAAATCAATTATTTTTGGTAGTTCAATAACTTCATCGATTCCGCACCGCGGGCTTTGACTCCAAACGTCAAAGTCGTCATTGCGGTGGTAATGGATGCCGCTCGGGCTTGCTGCGCAATTAGAATATTGTAAGGTAACTTCTAGCGCCACGGGATGAAGTGGAACTAAATCAAGCGATAAAAAAACGTAACATTTATATATATAGCCAGTAAAGGCAGTACCAGCTTCCGATCCTTACCATATATTAGTATAATCATTAATTGATCAATTGTAGCATAATAAACATGGTACATAAATCGATACATGCATTTCCGTATTGTAAACCTGGCTTTGTCAAATTCTCACTGTATAACTAGCGCCGCCCGTGACAAAAGAAGGAACTAAAAATTCCGGATATTTCGGCCATCTAAAATATCGAGTCACGACGCCCTCCGGCTGCGGGACAAAGAACTATTGGCAAAGCACGCGCAGTGATGGCCTTGGAGGGGGCTATCGTTCTGGCATTTGGGCGGTTTGTCAGCTGAGCCCAGTATCAGCACCGCTGATCGTGCGCGACAATGACGTCTGACGCATCGGTCCGATCTCTTCCTTACGAAGTATTGGACCAGATCTTGGAGAATGAGACCCTACGGATGAGCGACGTGAAGAATTTTGCGCTAACGTGCAAGCAGTTCTATTGGAGCGTAACAACCAGCAACAAATTATGGAGAACGAAATTCCTCCAAAGGTTCGAACCCATACAATTTCTTCTTCGAGGCTTATCCGATTGATGGCAGGAAAGAATCACAAATAAATCCATTACAAGATGGCCTTTTCTACGAGAGCTCTTCGAGAGCGAGGACTCGCCGACGGAGGAGACGCCTGACTGGCGATGCGAAGCTAGAGAGAGAGTCCTGTGCGCGCGCCGTCTCTGGGAAAAACTGCGTCTGATGTCAGCCAAGCATTACGCCAAGCAGGAACTTTCCAAGTGCGACACCGCTGAATATGACGAGCTGTTTTTGACGGAACGCGGAGCTAGACCAACCAGCTACAGTTATCTGATGGACGAGTTGACGACCTTAGCTGAAAGGCCCGCGGAGTAAGCGACGATGATGTGACGTTGACGTGTCCAATTTTGAAGATTCTCTTTTGATGACGGCTTCGATGTTGTCTTTACGTGATAGCTTTGGTCGGTCTCTTTAGATGCCGGATTTAAATGACGGCTTCAAACGAATGCTTTAACTATTGCCTTTAGATGACGACTTCAGTTAACAATTTTAAACAACCACTTCGGATGACGTCTTCACAGATTTATTTTTTCCAGAGAAGGAGACCTGACGTTACGCTACTACGCCAGCAAAGTAGCCAGATACCTCAAACAAACGCATCTAGCCAAAGAATGGCAAAAGTTTCTAGCCTTGCCGCTCGAAAGACAAACGACGGAGATCGGTGCTAGTCTAGTGGCGGAATGGAGTCAGCCTGAGAAAAGAGTCTCCGCTAAGAGAGTATCCGAAATGCTGGACGAACTAGCGGAACGAGCGCGAGAAGCGGTCGATCGCGAGCATCCCGACATCGGCATCCGAAAGGTTCCAGCTAAGAGATTAGCCCGCTGGAGGAGAGAAAACCTGTGTGACAACGAGTGGAGTAACGAGGACTCGAGGAGGATAGTGACCGTTTTGCGCGACGTGATGTTCGACGAACTCCAGTTTCACGGCAACAGCGAGATGTATTATTCCGCGATAAATTCGTTCATCGATCAGGTAGTCAGAGCCCAAAAACAACTTCTCTTTTTTTTCGATTCTTTGTACTCGAATAAGGCTTGGAGCATTTGAGGATTCGAATACTCAAGTAAGGGCTCGAATATCTGATCGGAGTACTCGAATATGAGTTGGATTATGGAGAATTGGATATTTTTATGGTAGTCGATGGTTATCAATTACCCACGTAGCCGATAACCACTTTCAATCGAAATACCCAATTCTCCATAATCCAATCCTTATTTCAGTACTCCAGTAAAATATTCCAGTTCTTGAGTTCGTACTTTAATTATACCTCGATCCCATTGCTTCGTTTAAATATACTAATTCTCTGCAAAAAAAAAAAAGACGTACTTTAGAACGTTTCGTGATATTCGTGATGCTCCAGGTGTTGTTACACAGAAGAGGTATCCCGATAACGTTAGCCATTGTTTTCGAGAGCGTCGCACGTCGGCTCGGAATTCACTGCGAGAACGTCAGTTTTCCGGCGCACTTCTTGCTACGCTGGAAGGAGAGATAGTGAGTATATCGAATTTTTCGCGGAAACGATGAAAAACGTTCATCCATTTAATTCCCTCGAATTGCTTGTGGTCAGCATTCCCAGGACGAAGGAAGACGAGAAACTCGAGAGTTATTACATCGATGTATTCAACGGTGGCAAATTCTTGACGAGAAACAGTTGTTCGGGTATCGCTGGTGCAACGAGATGTCCAATACAAAAGTACAACGTTCACAATGCTACGAGCGCTACAAAGGTCGTTCAACGTATGGCCGGAAGTTTGGAAGTAGCAGCCCGACAGAGGACCCAATTGAACGGACGGGCGGCTCGTTTGCGCTCGGCATTGGAGTTGCTTCACATGGTCAAGCCTCGCGATACCAATACGATTCTTGACCTCGGACGTTTTTACATGCTACATTGGATGGACGTGACTGATCTGATGGGAACTTTGAACGACATGCTCAACGAGGAGGGAGGGGAAGACGAGGAGGAGAATTACTGGAGAGGTCCAGCTGGACATATACTCCAGATGCTCAGAGATTACCATCATCGCATTGAACTTACGGTGCTTTCACTCGATATTAATATACCTTGATAAACATCGTACCCCACATACATTTTTCGATAGCTTTCATCGTCGAGGTTTTCGATAAATTTCATACAGAAAAAGGATTATCGATAGTAGCAGCTTTCAACCTATCAAACACATACTCTATTCATCCGATTTTTCTCGTTAACGTTTTTACGAAGATATTTCTCGATCTTTCCTAGTTTTTTCTTCAATAAGAAATATTTACGTTGATCGATTACACAATGAATTATTCAATGTAAACACAGCGAATCCGTACGCCGTTATAATTCGTAGACCACGGGCTTCGCCCCTTTCTCGATCAAATTCCAATTTCCATTCTTCCATTTCATGGATTCCAGACGGATAATCTTCCAACACCAAAGTTTCGAAATCCCGAAGTTAAATACGCGGTCGGTATGACAATGACCGACAGACGTCACATACGTTGCGTGATCACTGGTTGGGACCTTAAATGCGACAGAGACCGAGAAGCCGAATACGCCCGTACTCGCGTACTCGATCAACCCTTTTATCATGTATTTGCCGAGGATGGTTCTTGTCGCTACGCTCCCCAAGGTTTGTTTCGCCCCTTTTTCGATCTGGTACGATAAATCTGGTTTCTCATTATTTTTTGTCCCTCGCCGTAGAGAGTCTCCTCATAACCGCTTCGCCATTGCCGGTGAATCATCACGAGATCGGCAGGTATTTCTGCAAATTCGCTGGTTCGTATTATGTGCCGAACGACGAGAAAGCCCGAGAATATCCGGAGGACAGTAAATTTCGCGAGAGGATTTATCAGACCCTGGAAGATTCACTTCCGTCACCCTAGTACTCGAAAATCCTGGATTATCATCAATCGTTGTGTATCAGCACGAGTGACGCGCGCTCGTCTTCTTTTTATTCCAAAGAGTACAACGCTGTATAAATAAATAATTGCATAATGGAGAATTCAATAAATAGGATGCCTTGGTACGTGGGTGGGTAGGGAGATTCGCGACGCTTCAAATATTTTTCTTTCGACCTTGAAGACATTGAGAGTGATCGTGTTTGCGCTGCTGATAAATAGGTGGTACCCAACTATAGGCAGAACCGTTTGGATGCGAAACGCCGCTACCGGAAGTGGCAGTTGGACAAATAGCTTCAGGTGTTTCTACCGAGGCGGATGGTGATGCTGGTGGTGACGACGGGGCTGTACCGGATTCGCTCGTTTCTCGATTCGCCAAGAGACCCTCACGGATCGCTTGTGTTCTGTACAAGAAATACAACGATTACGATTAGACCCTAAGAGAATCGTTTGCGACCAGAATCTAAACTGGCTGTTCGGCTACTCGCCTCATTTCGGCCCAGAAAGCACTGGCGGCTTCCTCGGCAACGGGACCCCGCGGCATACACCTTATCAACTGATAAGTCAGATCCAATATCTGACTCCCACCCGACGATCCTGACGGAAGTCCGTTTCGCATCCTCGCAGCTGAATGATTCTTCAGTATCGCTTTATCGAGTGCCACTGAAGTACGAAAAAATATTGCAATTGAAGAGAGGTTATTCAGTTGTATGTATGGATGTACAGGGAACTGTGACGGTATGTTTCATTATACATATCAATAATCAATAATGACGGATGGAACACCCGCTTAGTGTATTGAAAAACTCTACTGTGACAGTTTCGAAAAGATCGTTTTTATTTTTATTTTCTTGTAGTATGTGCTTTAAAAAATATGTATACCGAAAAGTATGTTGTGATTTACAAAAATAACGAAGTTACAGAATTTTTAGTACGAACCAGGAACGCATTTTGCTGGAAAACACTTTTTCGAACTGATGCGAATAACGAGCAAAAATACTCGAATATTTAAAATTTGTTGCCGCTGCTATAGCTATAGTTCAGTTTTTTTTTTTGAAATAACGATTACTTAAAGCATCTTCAATGAAAATATTTTCAACTGAAAATTATACTTTTTCACGTGAAAGCTGATCATATTTCGAAAAACAAAGAAAATCAAGAACGACTACGTTCAATATAAAGTGACATTATCGGAGATTAGTTTTTTAGTTACCGACGAATGAGACCAGAAATTTCAATCCCACCAGGAAAAGGGAAATTTCTGGTGGGCGTCCGCTCTGTCATTTATTACAGAAGGTTCATTTTTCTCATCACCTCAGTGCCACTCAAAAGTATGCGACGAGTTCGTCGTCGAAATCGAAATTTTTCGAAATTTAGTTTTTTTTTAAATTGGCGTCGGGATTGCGTTTTTCAATTTCAGTGATGACGTCAACAGGCTGCAAGAACTCACCATTAGGAACGGTGAGATCCAAACTGGCAGCGCCAGAATTTGATGGCGTTTCATTGGCGCTGTTCGTTTCGACAAGTAAATTGGGTTGCTTGTCGTCGCAGTCAACGGAACTTGAGCGTGTGGCTGGCTCGGATTTGGAATCGTTAGGTGTGGTCGTTACCGGTGATGGTGACGCGGCGACTTCCGGTTGCCAACCGGCATTTGCGACTCTCGTTATTCTCACGTAGTCGGGATTGTGCCGATCAGCGGCAGGTGGCGATGACGACGATGATGACGCGTTTGGAAGGCAAAAATTATTGGCTCGAGTCGAAGCCCCTGTGCAAAAGTGCCCGAGATTCGGACCTGAGACTCCACTTCCGCTCGCACCACCAAACTCGTCACGATAATTCTTCAAACGCAAAGACGACCACACCGAATTACGATCCTGCATTTTGAAGAGGTGCAACAGCATTATCTCGTCCTCCAGGCCGTCGCTGCGATTCCCTCGGATTCTGAAGAAAATACGATAAGTTTCAAGAGCACGCTAGATGCCAAGATTTAAAAAAACGAGATCACGAAAAACCAGCCAAAAGATGAAACATTTTATTTTTCTAAATATCCTTGAAAAAAAAAGCTTTTATTTAAGAAAATATATGCTTTAATATCAAGAATAATAAATATATTTTTTTACAAGTAATACATACACGTAACATCGACTTTTCAGTACACCAAATGAAAGTTTCTTTTTTTTAACATTCTTTTTACGTATAAATTATACGTTTACTTTTTAGTTTTTAAGGAGGAATGATGATAATGACAATTTCAACTTTCGGATTTTTGTATCATGTTGGCGTTTATGCATCTTTGTCAAAATTTGAACCAAACCGACCGTTCATTTTTTTTTCACAATAAAATTACAAAGTTTAGCACTTTAAGCATACCTCCTTGCTTGAGTTTACTAGATATCTGTTATATAAAAAGTAAAACATGTGTTATATAAAAAGGAAACATTATTTTTGTTTTTTTTTCTATGTTGAATAATACATTAATGCAGGTTTGAAAATTGTTGGAAATTAGTTTCACTTCCATTTTGCAGAAAATCAAGTTAAATAAAAGCCCGTAAAAAAATACTGTTTACGTCGATAAGGAAGAAATCCACTACTCACGTATCGTTATCTTCAGCTCGTTTCGCTCGCATCCACGGTATTAACGCCTCGGCAACTTCCACGTCGTTTTCACCTTTTATACCACAAATTTCATCATTTTTTCAAATACTGTATTTAGAGGCTGACAGGGAACAGACTGGAGGGTCGATGGATCGGAGAGGAGCTTGGCGAAGGTGATTCGAGGATTGCAAGCTTTTCACTGGTGGGTTTCTCGTCATCGGAATCTAGCCCTTCACCGGGAAAAGAGCAATCACTTGCGTAATTGATATGTTCGTATGAAGCGAGAGAGAAACGTCCGGAAAACGAAATGAAGCGCTTACCCGACATCGTCTCGTCGTCGACATCGTTCTCGTCGTTAGAATTGTCATCCGGTAGAGCCACGTTGGGCTCGCAATCCTCGAGATAAATGTCGTGCTCGCTTGTGTCCTGAAGTCGAAAAACGAAAACGTATAAAAAATGATCGTTTCGCGTTTCCCGTTCTGGCACGACTGAAGCTGTGGCGGAAACTCCAGTTTAAAAAAACGCGTTGAATCATGCTAAATTGTCACGTTTCCTCGATTCATACCCCAAAATTCGAAAAACTCAGAACACCGTAAATTTTGGTTCATTTTTTTTGAAAGCTTCATTTTCACTCACGCTTCACCGATTTTCGAAAGAATATTGTAAAACTTGCGCGGAAATATATCAAATCGTTGCGTCGAATTTTAACCGTAAAAGTAGCAAGGCACGAATATTAAATAGCTTTTTATCGTTCGAACGATCGTTTTTTTTGTTTGAAATTTCGATCACCGAGCAAATTTCATCTATTTACAGTGAACATTCCCCGAAATTGCGGAAAACGCATAGAAACATGACGATTCATCAATTTTGGTTAACGAACCAATTATCGCGCAGTTTTTACCGGGTTGAAGTTAAAATCACTAGAAATTGTGCGAAACGTATCGAAATATGGAAAATTCTTATGTTACATCGATTAAAACCGTAAAACTCGTAAATTATAGAAAGTCGTGAATATTGGCTCATTAAGGGTATGACGAACATCGACATAACCTCACAAATTTTCAAAATCCGTTTTCTCGGCGTCGATTAAGTTTACGGCGAAAAATCGAGCATCAGTCTTTGTAGAATTTAGAATTCATGGAGACAGAAGAAGAAGCTTGAATTTTACGACGAAAATGTTTCGTCCTTGAGAAATTGTTATTGAAAAATTTCGACTATCACTTTCGCACTCGTGTGTCACGTGATACGTCTTCATTTCCTTAAAACGACTTTTTAGGAACTTGAATTTTCACGAAGACATTCGTAAAGCGACAAAATCGGTGATGACGAACTTACACCGCTGTCGCTGCTGGCGCCACCGCCACCAGCGGCGTCACCAGCGCTACTGCTGCTACTGCTACCTCCACTGCTACTGGCGCTGCTCGAGGCAACGTTAAGATTGTGAAGGGCAGCTCGGAGGATGTTTGGTGAAGTTGATCGACAATCGCCACCACCGGCGTTCTCATTGCCGTTGCTCGGTGACGCTGGAGGTTGTTCAAGGCTGTTGTTTCGTTGCTTGATACCGTTAGTGGCAACTTTGGATGAAGATATCGACGTTAAGGTGGAGGCAGAACCACGTCGCTGCAAACTTGGCTCGGCAGTCTCGTTGGAAGAGGTTGCCGATGGTCCATTCGTTTCCGGAATCGGATCAGCTCCGACAGTTGAATTTCTTTGCCGAAGAGACGCCAATTGGTGTGCAACGTTCGGACCACTCGTAGCCGCGTTTCGCGATATCTCAATAGCTAGTCTCTCTTTCAGCTCGTTTATCTGGGTAGCGTATTGATTCTGAACGGTCACCAACTGGCTTATGTACCACTGCTGATCCCTGCATCGTTGATAGAAGGTCGGTGGCCTCACCTCGAATCTACAGTTTTTACAACATTCAGGTATTTGTTGCGACGAGACTTTGAAGAAGACATTTTGGCACTTGGTTTACGATAATGCTGGCGATGTTTGCATCGTTGAAGTGCAAACGTAAATTCATGATAAACAATTATTTTTTTGTCGATTTTTTCAATGAAGCTTGTCCTCAAAAGGTTTTAAACGTTTTTAGTAAAAAATAACAAACTCAAATTTCGCAAAAGGAAGTTTGGTGTAATAATCGAGAGATGAAAAATTACCACGAAACATCGTTGCATTTCAACGTAGGAAACGTCAACGTCATTCTATGATAAACGTCGAATGTTTCACAGGCTAATCATTTGGTCATATTCGAGTGCAACGTAAATACCTTGTGCCAAATTTGCAAAATTTGTAACAAATTTAATGTAGAAAAGGACAAATGATTGATGGAAGCAGTCTACGATAAGCAAGCCTCTTTGATAACAAACGAGTCTCGTGTAAACATTTTGTTAAAGATTAGATATCGAAATGTTGTATCTCGGAAGTAAGGTTTCATCATGAAACTACTCATCCTACATTGTTCCCTACTAAACTTTACCGGAGCACGAGGGTATCGAGTTCGGTGTTCAGATAACCTTCGGTCGCCAAAAGATCAAGCCGGAAGAAACGATTGTAGCCCCAGCATTCGCCAATCTCAAAGTCCGATGCGAACTCACGAACGATATTTTTGCTAGTATCGCGGGAGCCCTGATGAATCATTTCGACCCGATATTCATACTTGGAGGTGTCAGGTAGTCCAGCGCTCAGTTCGACGAAAACGGAGAGATAATGACCACGCACGACCCCGTTACCATCCGGATAAACCTTCAGCCTCCAGCAGAGCCCATTTACGTGGAGCGGTGCCGAATAAACCGGATCGGCTTTTAGCTGAAGCTGGGTGAAACGTTGCATCGCAAACATCGCGCTGTCGTAGCCAGGCACGATCTCGCTGTGAAAATCCGCCGGAACTGGACTCGTCACGAAACTCGTTACCGGTTTCTTTCTGACTTGATGCATCATACGGGAGAGCTCCGGACTCTTGGCTATCAGTTCAGACTTGGCGCAAGAATGGAGTCGATGCTCAACTTCCTGGAGCAACGCCTCTAACTGCTCCGTTTCCAAGCTCAGCGAGTTCTTCTGGCCCATCAGAGTTAACAGTTTCGCCTTCAGCTGAGAATCCAACCTGGCGATCATCAACTCGACTGCGTTTCGAATCTCCCTCACACGCTCGTCCTTCGCTGCACGTACCGACTCGACGTTGCGTTCCTGCGTTCGGAAATTCGATAATTGTACGCCTGAGTGCACGTGTGAGTTTTATGGAATCCGCTAAAGATTCGTACGGAATTTCTTTTTTTTTCTCGTAATTAACAATCATACCTGATCATGAAGTTTCCGTAATTGGAAAACAATATCATTGATTTTCTTGAATTTAAGACATAATTTTTCGATGTACAGCAATAATTATTGTTTTGAATTTTACATTCAACGATTTATTACCTGAATCTGCAAAATCTGATTTTTCATAACAATTAATGTGAGAAATAGAAAAGAAGTTTAGTTTCCTTCAATCAAAGGATGATGGGCAAATAAGTATGGTATCTGGTATCGGCACCAATCGAAATAAATGATACATCGTTAAAAAAGTAATTTTCTATAAAACAAGAATAACTGATGCGCTAGTCCTGATTCACTGTCCGATTAGAGTAATCCTGCCATGAAAATTATTCAATTTTCATTGTTCTTAGAACTAAGAATTGTTATCAGAACTAAGAATTTTATATTTTCCGAAGAGTATAGTTCGAAACGAACAACTTGTACGAGTTGGTCGTCATAGTACTTTTCTGTTCACTTGAAAAGGGCTATTCAACGATATATGATTCATCTCGATTGAACACAAGTGACAACCGATACCAAAATGCCCATCATCCTTTGAATGTTAAATCCCACTTGGTCTACTTATATGGAAAGATCGATCCAGAAAACAATGCAGTAAAATCCCGTAAAATGTGCTAACACCATTTTTAACTATAGTTTAAAGTATAGTTTAGATTATAGTTTTAACTATAGTTTAGAAGCGTTAGCCAAGCAATGCAGACTACCAGGCCACGTATGATGAATAATCCATCACAGTTAACATAGCGCTGTATCTTTCTTCAATGCATTTTCTCTCGTTTGTTCAGCGTATACCTCTCTCGCCTAGTAACCTACCACTTCTCTAATCAGACTCGTCAGCTCTCCCAGACGTCTCCTCAAATGTCCAGCTTCAGCTTTGATCCTTGCCGCATGGTGTTCGTACACCTCTTCCAAAGGCTTGAAAGTGTGACCCGAATGGGTACCACCCCAAAGCGCGCATCTGTGGCATATGCACCTGACGCAAGTCCAGCAATATACGGACAACTTTTCGTGATGAAGGGCACACCTGTGAACGATCCAAGTTTTTAAAAAAACAATCTCTTCATTTCTTTTCATCGAGCGTCTTACCCGTCTCTCGGGGAGTCGTCATGACGCGGATTGGACGCCGCTTGGAGAGTGTCCAATTGTTGGGTGACTTCTTCCACCCATCTACAATTGACCAGCTCGTGAAGGTGAAGGGAGGCTCTGCAATGAGGACACTGAGATCTCTGCTCCGTCAACCAACGTCTGACACAAGCGTAGCAGCAGAGTTTACTGCAGTGTGGACAGAGATGCGCGTCCCTCAACTTTTCCATGCAGATGAAACATCTGAAGACCTCGGCGAGCGTCTGTCAACGAAATCGCGTGAAAATATAGTCAATCTTTCTAAAACTCAAATTTAAATTTTTTTGTAATTTAGACGACTTTTTTAAACGAAGAAGAGATTTCATGGGGGTTTTATTTTGTTTTACTGGACATTACGAACCTCGACGCTATGCTCGTCCGAATTTTGCTTGGGCGTAACGGTCTGTTCCCTGTTTTCCATCTCGGGCATTCCTCGCGATCCATGTATGAAGTTTCGTGTGCGAATCCGCTCGCGATCGATCAAGCAACGACGCGCTGCTGCCGTGTTAACATCTTCCGAGTTTCCTCTCCGTTGTTTTCTTTTTCACTTCCTGTCGTTGAGACCCGATGGGATGTGTTCCGCGAGGGCAGACTTTTCCCCGTCACGCGTCAAACGTCGCTCGCGTCTGAAACAAAAAATAACAACTGTCCATCGCCACTGTGGTACAGTTTCGCTCGTGTGGCTACTGATGGCGCCACTTATCGTGTAGATTCGCGCTTCGGTTGAGCGAGTGCTGCGTGTCTTTGATGTATCGATGCAGACATCGATAGTCATTCGTGAAGATCGATAAGGATTCGAACATTTCTTACATTGCAGTGATATCGTGGTCGTGTGTCGTCGCGTTGTTTTTTGCTGCTTAGATCTCAATATTTTTTTTCTAACTCTTTAAAATCTCGAGGCGACAACTTCCGAGTGCGCGCGAACTTTGTAACCTCTTTTAGTTTCACGTAAAACGAGCGACTGCACGCGGTCGCCAGACCCGCGCGTGTGCATTTTGAGGTTAGGTAGGCACCATGGGACGAAAAGCGAAGTTTGACGAGTCCGCGGTGCCAAGCGGCCCCGGCAGGAAGTCAAAGAAGCAAAGCGATCCCGTATTCCCAAAAAAACTCATTGGTTCGTATCAAATCATTTCTTGTTTCGTCCTTTTTTGTTTTTTCTTCACTTTTTCACTCCTGTCTTCGCAACGTTTTCAGAAAAAGAGCAAACAGTTCTGAGTCACAGACAAAAGCAGAGGGCGCGTAAGCGCGCGGCGAAGAGAGCTGCGGTGCATAAAATTGAGCCTGTTGTCAAAAAGGTTAAAACTACCGAATCGAACGAAGATGAGAGCGCGTCCGAAGAGGTAAGCTTGAAAAAGTCTGATCAATGAAGCTATCTTCACCAATTACCGTTTTCGTACCCGTTCCAGGAAACTGGTCTCCAGCCTGGAGCATTTGTCAGGCCATTGCCTAATGATGGCTCTGATGGGTCACCCGCTGAAGATACAAGCGAGGATTCATCAGCAGAAGAGAACGAAGATGACGATTCGCCTGCCAAAGACAATGAAGATGACGATTCATCTGCCGAAGACAATGAAGATGACGATTCATCTGCCGAAGACAATGAAGACGACGAAGATGACGAGCTTCCAATTGAAAAAGCCAACAGAAGATTGAAAAAGAAACAAGCCCAGGAACGGTAAATATCTCTGCAAGCTTCCTATAATTCCTCTATCCGACTAGTCACTGACTTTGTAAAAAACTTCCAGAAAACTGGAAGAAGCTGAAATGAAAGATTCCATGATGCAGCAATGCGTGTTCGTTTTTCCAACGGAAGAAGAGCTAAACGCACCTACCGACCTGAGGGACGTTCAGCAACGAATCCGTGATGTCATCAGCGTTCTAAACGATTTCGCGAATTCGCGAGAAAATGGAAAATCGCGAAAGGATTACGTGGAGCTTTTGCGCAAGGATTTGTGTTCCTATTACAGTTACAACGAGTTCCTGATGGAGAAGCTGATGCAAATATTTCCGTACAGCGAACTGGTGGATTTTCTGGAAGCTAGCGAAGTTCAGAGGCCGATGACAATCAGATGTAACAGTCTGAAGACGCGAAGACGCGATTTGGCCCAAGCCCTCATTAATCGTGGCGTCGATCTCGATCCTCTTGGAAAATGGACGAAAGTTGGCTTGGTCGTTTATTCGTCTCAGGTGCCGATGGGCGCGACCCCGGAGTATCTCGCTGGACACTACATCCTCCAGGGAGCTTCCAGTCTTTTGCCAGTTATGGCCCTGGATCCTCGCGAGAACGAGAGAATCCTCGACATGTGCTCAGCGCCAGGAGGAAAGTCTTCGCACATCGCAGCTCTCATGAAGAACACCGGTGTCCTCTTTTCCAATGATGCCAATCGGGAGAGACTCAAAGCCGTTATCGGTAACTTTCATCGACTTGGTATCGTCAACTCGATAATTTGTAGCTACGACGGCCGAAAGATACCAGCCATCATCAAGGGCTTCGATCGCGTTCTTCTTGATGCACCTTGCACCGGAACTGGAGTCGTAGCGAAAGATCCGAGCGTTAAAACTAATAAGGACGAGGTCGACGTTCAACGATGCTGCACGCTACAGAGGGAACTCCTGCTGGCTGCCATTGACTCGGTCAACGCACGATCGGAGAACGCCGCGATTATCGTATATTCGACTTGCTCAATACTGCCGGAAGAAAACGAGTGGATTGTTGATTACGCGCTGAAGAAACGCGACGTCAAACTCGTACCAACCGGTCTCGACTTTGGCACCGAAGGATTCACTAATTATCGACATCACAGGTTTCATCCATCACTCAAACTCACCAAACGTTTCTATCCCCACGTTCACAATATGGATGGCTTCTACGTCGCGAAACTCAAGAAGTTTTCAAACATCGTACCCAAAAAGGAAAATGATGATGACAAAGAGACCGTCGATCAATAAAACTCTCGCTTTTCATTCATCTTGTAATCTGTACATAATAATCCGAAATTCGATTCAAGCCGGATGCTAATGAAAGAATATACTCTTCAGTTGCTTCTCGCAAATCCGCTTGACTTGATCTGAAAGAAGGTATTTGTTTCACACAATCAACGTGATAATGTGCCATCAATTATTCACTGTTAACATTTCTTCTTGAAAAAGAAGACTACAACGAACATTTATATTCTTATAAACGCTTGCCAAGCATATAATTTTTAAGGTAAACTGTGCAGACCTTCGCGACTCGTCCTTTTTGTTATTGAATTTAAAGTCGAGATAGTCGAGATTTTTAAGTCCCAATTTCTCAAGGACGAAACACTTTAATCGTAAAATGCAAGCATCTGTTTCTGTCTCTATGAATTCTCCAAAGACTGATGCTCGATTTTTTGTCGTAAATTTGATTCGACGCCGAGAAAACGAATTTCGAAAATTTGTGAGGTTATGTCGATGTTCGTCATGCCCTTAAGTTTTCATATCCAAGTTTCAATATCCGAAAAAACACTTACCCTCTATGTCAATTATATTGGCATTCTTTTGCTGTATAACGACATAAAATTCTCGAAGATTCGAAAGTTTCCCAACGACCCAGTAGTCACTCATCGTTTTGATCACGATCTCGGCTGCCTCTTTCATTCTGTTGGGAGAAGAAAAAATTTTAATAGGGAGGTGACTCGACGATATACTATATAGTTTACCTGCTCGTGTCGTTGTTGATGTCGGTAATGATTCTCGAGACTTCCGGTGTCGCGAGAACGTTGGAACACCGTCTATTGTCGGGATGCACGGTACTCTTGTATGCAAGATTGAGTTTGTTGAAGTAGAGATATCTCGGGGCTGATTCGGTTAGGTCGGTCACGTGCTTCGAGCATTGTTCGGCAACCGAGCTCGCGAGAGTCGTCAGTTGGGGGCCCAGAAAGCTGTCGAGGCTTTTGAGGAAATCGACTAGCAGACCGCTGCTGCCTGACGAATGAAAAACATCTCCGGAAAAAAATTCTGGCTTTGATGGACATTTCCACTAGATCTAGTTCCAGTTACCGGTTACCGATCCAGTTCCGGTTCCAGTTTCAATAACCATTTTCATCAAACACTCACCGTCAACGAAGAGACATACGGTGGCACTGAGGGCGCTGTAAACGACGAGATAGAGGGACACCGGATTCGTTGCGTAATCAACGAAGACTTTCGGTGATTTAGCTATACCGATCGATTCGCCGATACTCAATGTTCCCGTTATGAATTTGCCGTAGTGGGAGCTCGTGAATGGCGATGGCGAATTTCTCGGCATCGAACCACCGTCCAATTCTTTCTCCAGATGAGCCGGCAATAAAGTTCCTATCAAATAATTGTAAACTACCCGAGTGTCCTCCGGCTCAAGACCGCTCCACACCAATTGATCGTTGTAGAGAAACGCCGTGTACTTGACTCTTGGAAATGTCGCTTCTACCAAGTTCATCAGACACTGGACCCTGAGGAATGTCACTTTATCCAGCGGTAGAAATTGCAAACCTTGAAATATGTCCAAAATATCGCCATTGTTGAGCTTCAGCGTAACGAGGTACTGTCAAAATAAAAGATCGTTCGTCGGAAGTACATTCAAAATGGTAGAGATCATGGGAAGCCTTTGAAATGAAAAACATCGAAATTACGTACTTCCGAGAAGAAATAGTCCAGCTTGTGACGGAGGAGCGTGACGGAGCCGCAGCTAGGATCCTCAAGGATCGTTCTGAAGGAACCCATGAACAGTCGAAATCCAGCGTACGCCTGTTTAAGTATCGCCTGGCATACTGCTCCTGAAACTCGGTCGTTCTGATATTCCACGTAATCATTGCCATCCTTGGTTTTGCGCAGATAAGGCACGCCAACTATCTGTAACAGCATTGGATGTTATGAAGATCGTTACCGAAGAGTCTGAGTCGCTTTACATGGTACCCTATCTAGTCTCTAAAAGAATTTTATTACTTTCGTTAAATTTAACCTGATCAGTTTTGAAAAATTCTTCAAAAAACCAACCAGTTTGGATGGACAAATTCAGGTTTCGTGAACATTGCAGATAATGGATGAAAAATGAATTTATCATATAACAAATGGTAACGTGATAAAAAAAAGTGCACAACATGGACACAAGTGCACAAAACGAACGCTTCTTTACTAAAATAGATCATAACAGCATCAGTTTTTTATATCATGAAGGAAAATTTTTGCGTGTTAATCTTTAGATGGAATACGTTGAGGACAAGAATACCAAAATGCTGATTTATCCAACGATTATTCTAGTGAAATAATGGTACATATGGCACTGTATTCTTCAGATTTTAGAATCTATAGCTTTTTGCGGAAAGTTAAAGAATGGCCTCGGAAGAATCAGCCGTACATACATTAGTCGATGCACAAGCGAAAGACCATCCACCTAACCGTCGTTTTCATTCTGGACAATTAGATATTCAAACGCAACGAAAATTAGTTTTCTGACTTCACGTATGGGGTTAGGGTAGGACTGCCATCCGTCCGGATTTCCCCGGATTTGTCCTAATTTGGCCATGGATCCGGGGACGTCCGGGGAAGATACAAAGAAAAAAAAAAGTGTTTTATCTTTATTTTCAAGCTTGTCCGGGCTACAAATATTTTTTTACCTAAATGTCCGGGGTTTTGGGAGTTTTTGTCCGGCGCCCACAGTTTATTGGAACGGGAGCCCTAGGCTAGCGTTGAGTGACTCACCATAACAATCCAAAAGTCCGGTTCCGGTTGATAGTAGATCTGGCGAGTCTTGTGAGTGTGACAGTAGTCTACGCTTTGGCCAGGATTGAACGATCTTGAAGGACAAACATAGTTAGCCTTGTTTTCTTTATTTTGGATGTTCAACGTAATAGGAACTTACTCAGTGAACTTAATGATCGCCTCGCTAAGCCCGATGTTTCTTATCTTTGTGTCGAGGTCCGTTTTTTCCGGATAATAATAAAGGATCTTTTTGTGCTCCTGTGAAAAAGTATTAAATCGAGTTTGGGGAATTCTTAACGATTTATAAAACGATTGCCTCGATACTACCTCGCCTTCTTTCTTCGCGTAGTTTCCATTGAAGATGAAGAAGTGCTCAAGCGTTATTTCTGGCTTGGACGTCATGACCCGCGATATTTGAGGTTAAGTTTAAAGTTTGACGTTTGAGGTTGGTTCGATCTACGGTAGTTGACAGCCTGATTAGTGACGAACTTCGGATGGGTCTTGGAAGTACCAACTTCAAGACGTGTTTCATGGACACTAGAGTAAAGGAGTGGACACAGGATAGGAGAATACGTAGTACACCAGTAGCGGGATTCCGTAACTCGTTACGCCAGATTTCGTTATCGTTAGGTAATGACAGCCAATCGCATGCTCGATTACAGAAGAAAGGGAGGCGCTCATTGGCTGTCGTTACCTAACGGTAACGAAACCTCGCGTAACGAGTTACGGAATCCCGCTACAGCGTACTGGATATCGTAATCGTGTTTGCTGCCTAAAAAAATCGGGTTCCTTTGATAATAGCAATTCTTGCTAGAATTCTCTCGCCAGATGATTGTTTGGGTCGACTGTCATGTGACAGCATGTACAACATACATACATCGTGTATTTTGTATCTATTTTAGGCTGCCAATTGAAATTGTTGTGAAATTGTTTTTTTCTTCCTCAGTTTGAAGAACACGCGAAAATAATGAGTATTAATGTTTTTTTATTACCAATGTTATCGCTGATGAGATTCGAAGTTTTTTTCCGAGTGTTGTGTAAAAAATTTAGATTGCAATATCTAGAGAAGATTGCAATATCTAAAGCTCAAGAAATCTGTAAAAATGCCAACTTGGCGAGAATTTCAATGGATTTTTTTTTCAGTTTTTTTTTTCTCATTTCGATAATTCTTAGACAATTGTTCAGGCACGAACTTCGATGAGTAGGTAATTTCAAAAGAATATATTCAAATGTTGAAAGCTGTGGTATAGCGCTTGGCTATTTGCAGAAATGAATTTTTTCACTATCTCTCTTCGAGGTAATTGTGTCTTCTGTGTTATCCGCTTCTCACAATTATTTTCAACGATAATTCATCTTTTTTTTCTTTCGAAGTCCGGATTTTCTCGGAAGATTCACATTTTTTAACATATTTCTTCACGTCGCCACTATCGATGATCGAATTGACATTGGAAAGGACATTTTCGAAATTAACAAATTTAAGGTTATCTAGCAATTTTCTATCGTAGTTAATTGTCGTGGGAATAATATGTATTAATAACTTTTTCTTATAAATGGTCATGGGTATATCCTAACTAATCACAGTATAGTTGAGATAGGAAGTTTTTTGGCCTAGTCTTACGTGAGGAGTCTGGATTTGAATAGTTTTACCACGTATCATTGAAATAAGTTGAAAAAAAGCTCAAGATTGCTTGTAAAGATGCCACTTTGCCCGGAATTTCAGTCAATTAATTTTTTTAGTTTTTATCTCATTTCGATAATTTTCAGACCATTGTTCAGGCACGAGCTTCGATAAGTAGGTAACTTGAAAAAGAATACATTTAAATCTTCAAAGCTGTCGTATGGCGCCTGGCTATTTGCAGAAACAAATCTTTTCCTTGTGTCTTTTTGAGGTAATTGTTTTTTCTGTATTATCCGCTACCCACAATTATTTTGAACGATAATTCATCTTCTTTTTCTTTCGAAGTCCAGCTTTTCTTGTAACATTTACATTTCTTAACATATTTCTTCATGTCGCTGCTATCGATAATCTACCTAATATTAGGAAGGACATTTTCTAAATTAAAAAAACTAAGGTTATCTTCCAATTTTCTATCGTCATTGATTAACGACACATGAATTATTTCGATAAATTGAGTTTCTTGTTTCGGGAAACCGATAATCACGAGAAATTGAAAGTTCCCGTGAATAGATCGAAGCACTTCTAAGCTTAACTTTAACGCTTTAGTTAATGATGATTGAAGTTCATTAATTACATTAACATCAACCGTAACAAGTCCAGCTTCCAGTATGACCTTGAATCATGCAAAATCTGTATAAAATCGTGCTTGTTTCAATACATTGTTTATTTCAGAAGACAAACTCCATTGGCGGACTGTTTGTTGATCCCGTGAACAAACTATCGAAAATCGGCTCAATCGCGTATATAACACCTTAAATGCGATCCAGGCTATCGTTGCTCTCTTGATCCGAGTCCTCAACAATTTTGTTCTCCGAAGCGTATATGTATTGCATTTATTTGATTGATAATGTACAGTATAGCTTGAACATTTCCACTCTACGTGAATTTTGCACTGAGTGTCTCATCCTCAACAATAAAACACGTTTCGTCAACGGAAACGATAACCGCAGAAATTTGGAGAATTGATGGATCAGGTTTCCTCGTTCCGACGCTTTACCAAACTGAACACTTAGCTTTGGGATTCATCTTCGACCCGACAGGACATGAGAAATCATTAGCAAATTCCGGCATGTTCGATAATGCGCCAATTATCCGAATCTCAGGAGGACTGTGTTCGTCCAACATAATCGTTACCAACAAATCGTCAACTGCGTTCGACGAACACCATACGTTCGCCGCGCTAATCCAGAAAAGTTGATTGGCCGTCATGTTGATACCGGGTAACATTGGCTCTTTTTCGTTCTTCAAAGCCCAAGAATTGTAGGCGCGATACGCGACTTTGATGCCAATATTATCAGCGATATTTTCGTCCCTCGTTTGAGTACCGTTTACCTGCAGGAAAATCTGGAAAGTATTGTACGACCCAGCGACATTGGGAAATGATAATAATGGTTATGGTTCGTCACGTTGCGTTTGGGTTTGTCGGTACATATACATTCACCATTTATTCCGTGAAATTGCGACAAGCTATTTCTTCAATGTGGCTTTTTCCTAACCTCTATGTTCATCTGCTGGTACATATGATCTTCTTTACTTTCTTCAGCTTTGTCAAGGGCAAAGGGCTGGACACTTTTCGCTAATTCGTTAGAAAAAATAACTGTTCTTTGAAGCTCTGATACTATCCATGATTATACGAATACGAATGAATACCTCGTATGTCAAAAAAGTTATCTTTTTAGTAACAATGTAATGAAAAGTACGTATTTAATACCTCGACCAAACCGTGAACCCAATACATGACTACTAGTGCCATCTATGGAGTAAAACGAAAACCTCGTGTTCATTACTCGTCGGCCATCTTGCATAAACAAGTGAGATAACCTTCAGCTGGTGTAATCCAGCTATGTAAGGAGTCGGTTAATACGGTAAATAATTTCTTTTTATCATTTAAAACATGGGACAAAACCAGATAACAATATTTTAAACATTGACGAAATTAACAGTTTTTTTTTCCTGTAAAGTTTGGATTTCTGGACATACGAGGTTATGATTCTACAGCGACGTTATACAAAAAAATAAAAATAGAAAGCAATGGTATTAACAATAGAAATTAACATAACCTACAAAAACAATAGAAATAGCTATAAGAGTCGGCTAACCCGCCAATTAGTCAATCCCCTAACTCGCCTCTGGCAGCTCGGTTTTGCCACGGCTATAATGACTCGTTCTATTAAAAAATTTCAAACCTCAAAAAAATAGTTATGGACGCAGGAAAAATGTGAAAAACGCTGTGCTAAAGAATTAGGAAAACATCCTGTGTTCAAAAAATGTTCAAGGACATGACGAACATTGACATAACCTCACAAATTTTCGCAATCCGTTTTCTCAGCGTCGATTAAGTTTACGGCGAAAATTCGAGCATCAGTCTTCGTAGAATTCATAGACTTATTACAATTCGACATATCCTTGAAACAGAAGCCTAGAGCTTACGAATAAATGTTTGGTGAGAAAAAAAAGCACATTTACGTTCTGGCCGATTTTCTGGACGCTGTAAGCGCTGTATTGATCTATCATACACTGGGTACGATTGTTAAATTCTGCCACACTGCTTGCTTCCCACCATTTATTCCATTCGTTTTTTTCATCAAACAGCACGTTAGGGTTAAAGGCACGTGCGACGTCATAACCTATGATGGACCCAACCGCTCCATAATTCGAGTAACGTGGTCGATCCCGGCTATAGAAAATATCTTGCAGAACCATACCAGCTGGCAATTCTGCTGGGCAAAATTAAACATTGTTACCGACGAGTTTAACCCTCTATATCATGATGTAGACTGTAAGCAACATATCGTTCGACCTAAATTCATACGATTCATTCTTTCACATTATATTCCATTGTATACCGTAGTCTGCAGAAGTAACGAACAGGTACTAAAACTTATCACTAGATGGCGTTACCTGTCACAAATTGAAGTTTCTTTCACAAAGTCGTTAGTGGTTTGAACAAGTTCGCGCGTGCTCCGAATTGAAAATTATTTAAAAATAGTTTTTTCGTGTTTTGAGGCTTTATTTTGAATAACATGGACAGGTAAGTGTTTAAATATTTGATATTTGACGTTATCGATAACATTTATTTTTATTATTTGCTCTTTTTTGTAAATTTGTTTGTTTTTCTTTTTTTTTTAGGAAATAATTGAATAAATGAAAAACTATGAAACACGTATATTCTTATTTTGTTTCAATTACCCGTAAACCACAAAAAAAATCCATGTTCCTGAGTTACAGAGGGTTAACCGTTAGCCACCTAGCGTCGGTCACAGTGACTAGAATACAGGTTACTAGAATACACGTTAGGTGGCTAAGGGTTAACATGACCCCGTTTGCCTGCCTATACTGTAACCTAGATAAGTCGAAACCAAAAAAAAAAAAGACCGAACGAACAATTCGGAACAAATTCTATTGAACAAATCCCGATTGATCGGAATTGAAAGAATCCAAGGTAAACAACCGCGAGCAGTCAAACCCAAACGATTAAGCCAATCTGTAACGTTTACTCGCCTATAGCATTTGTCATGGCGTTGTAGCCTGAGTTCGATATAACCGCTGGTATGTGATGTTCCATTTTGTCCACTGGATCACGTAACCGCCCCATATTATAATTTGATACGACGAGCGCTACAGTCAACCGATTTTCGTAATACTTATCCTCGGACATGTCGAGCTTTCCATAAATCGTCTCGAGACTATCGTTCTCCAAAATCTTACCACCGCCAGCGACGAGAATCCTAATTGCATCAGCTTTTGCAATTACCCTCTTTCTCGTCACTTCGTCCATCCAACGCGCCTGTAATTCAATGAACAAACCAAATAATGATTTTCGTTGGTTCAGGCAAGATATAAATATTGTACGGCCAAATAAAAAAACTTTGCTGAAGAGACAAAGGTGGACGGAATAACCCCAGCCATCTTTACATTATTGACGCGTTGACTGTATTGTTTTAGTTTAAACAATTTCGAATGTTCTGGAATTGTCGGTATAATATTTTTATTGAATTGTAAAACAGCAAAAGAAATTCGAGAACTGCTCAATACGCAAAAAGGTCCTTTCTAGTATACAAATAATAACCACAGAAATTTTAATTGATCCGTTGGCCGTGTGGGCTAAGGCGCGGCTAGCGGCCAGCGGATCGGGAGGTCCCGGGTTCAAATCCCGGCAGCGGTCGGAGATATTTTTCTTCGAAATTTTTCGATGGAAGTCGTTCCGCTGCCGGAAGGTGAACTTTGGGACCGGCTGTACTGGCATGGGTTTTCCGCAGTTTCCCTATGCCCGTGCCAGAAATGGCACGGTGAATACCGTGAAAACCGTAAAAACTCTCGAAGGGTGTACAGGATGGAACAACAATAATAAATACTAATAAGTGCAGAAACCAACAGTGAACAGACTTAACACAAGTTAATTAGGCAGTTTAATAGTTTCTATCGATCAACTTAAGAGCATGACGAACATCGACATAACCTCACAAATTTTCGAAATCCGTTTTCTCGGCGCCGATTAAGATTACGGCGAAAAATCGAGCATATCTGTCTTTGTAGAATTCATAGAGACAGAAATAGATGCGTGAATGTTACGATAAAAATGTATCGTCCTTGAGAAATTGCGATTAAAAAATTTCGACTATTTCTCTCGCACTCGTGTGTCATGTGGTACGTCTTCGACATGTCCTCAAAGGTTAAATCGTTAAGCAGCGTGTGTCAACATCAATTAGAAGAATGCGTTTCAGATATAAAGGATGAAACTGTCAGTCTGACCTACCTCTCTTAATAGTTGTGCAATCTCTGACTTAATGGCATTCGCCATGACGGTTACGTCCTCTTCAATATCCTCGTTTCCGTATCTTCTGAGGTACATCGCATCGACGGCGAACGAGAGAACCAAAGTTTGCCCAACGCATTTTGCACTTCTTGACTTCTCCTCGTTACTTTCATGTGGAACGCTCGTATGCTTATCCCTTTGTTTCTTTACAGTGCTCACATACTGTATAGAATCCATTGCCATACTCGACATTAGGTAATTTGCTTGAACCCTCTTCGAGGTTCGTGACAGCAAATTGGGTAAATTTGCCAAGTAGCTCGAGTCGAGTAAGTACACGGTTTCGTTTGGCTCTATACTAATCGTTGACGGTAACATTCTATTAAGGTACACATTCCACGGTATGTAGGAATGATCTTTCGATAATTTTTCCACTGTCGTTCCGACGCGAATATTTGTAAAATTGTAGCCAGCCGAAATCTAAAAATAGTTATTATCTCGTCACCGAAACACCGATAACATTTTTACACCATTAAATTTTAGCATTTTCGAAAAAAGAAAAATATTCAATCAAATTCAGTGACTGCAATAATCAAATTCGTCACATCTTGAAAAATCGCTGAAGGCATACGGCCCACGGCGTACGGGAAACGTGAGATGAAAGAAATACTTTTTTTTTTATCTGACGCTGATAGTGTGGAGGTTTGGCTATTTGAAATAGGGAAAGATGGAAAGTGGACAGATTGAACAGGTAAACAGCGCGTACTGTGAGAAAAAATCAATGAACGAAAAATTAAAAAAAAATTTTTTTTTTAAGATTTCGTCAGGTTTGTATTACTCTCTAATACGAAATGGGGACGTTTTGAAATTGGAGCTTGGAGCACCTTGGCCAAATCGATTTCGAAATTCAGGGCCTCCCTGAGGTCTTCCACTGCACGATTTTTCTCAGCGCCAAGCTTAGTCGCAATATCTACCATCTTCTTGTAATAAGCCAAAACGTATGGGTGGCTAAGGCCATGTCTTAGGACTTCGCGGGGGAATCCCAGTGTGCCTGCGTCCACCTATCAGAATTACGTACTCTTCAAATTACCACTCTTCTCAAAAATTCATTTCATTTTGAAAAAATTAATACACACGAAAACGGCACGTTTCGTAGAGTTCTTTGGATCCATTCCTATCTCGATGTTGATGAAATAATGGAAAGGATAGCCGTTATCTCGAAATTCATAGATTGTTTTTTTCCAGTCAAAGGCAGTTTCGTTCCATGAGTTCCCTTCGAGAATTGGCCACCCTCCCATCTGTTTTATACTCGCCAGCAGGGGTTCCGGCCCTCTGGTCTCGATAGCGTCTGTAATTTTTATTTTCATTCCATTTGCCCCTTCCGAATAGTCAATTATTTTTTTTTGCTATTGACATTTTTTTCGATAAATTCGAGCCCAGAAAATCCGTCAGCTAAAGATTCTCAAGATCCTTTTTTCACATCGAGTATAGCATATATCATATCCTGATCTAATATGAAATTCAAACTGAAGGGCATGACGAACATCGACATAACCTCACAAATTTACAAAATCCGTTTTCTCGTCGACGATTAAGTTTACGACGAAAAATCGAGCATCAGTCTTTGTAGAATTCATAGAGACAGAAATAGATGCTTGAATTTTACGATAAAAATGTTTCGTCCTTGAGTTTCGACTATCTCTCTCGCACTCGTGTGTCACGTGGTACATCTTCGACATGTCCTTAATGCGAAATTTTCACTTGATGCAACATTGCGTAGGTTATTCAAAAATTCGTATCTGATGCAAAATTCGAACCTGATGTGAAATCACATTTTCAAAATGAAGCATGATGGTTGCAATGGTGTGTTTCCGATAGAAATTCGAAAAATACTCCAACAATAATAGATTTCAATGTATGGATGCATCGATGGTGCTAGGAGTTAGCTTTCGACAACACTATACTTTGAAAACAAACCCAAACAAACCCAAACAAAAGTAGACAAAAAATTTGTAATGGCAGATAATTGAAAGTTTCCTATTACAACGTGCATCAAAGCTATTGGAAATATGGTGATTGTTTTCGTCATTTGTAGAATAGTTTTACGAAAGCTATTGCTTTAACCAACAATGCGAGAAGTCACAAATAGGAACAATTTATCTTTTTAAAAGATAACTTACTCAGGTTCATGCAAGACTTGTAAAATTTCTTGACCAGTTTGAAGGCTTTGGTTTCGTTGGGTTGTATGTCGGTTTCAAAGATGGTCCTGAGTTGCTGTTTTAGGTTATGATCGGCGCGGGTAAAACTATTTACATGTTCAGTGTATCTGCCGCAGGCGTATTGATAAAAATTGTCGCAAGGGTCGACACTATTATCCATATTTTTAATGATCATAGCCGCTGTGGATCAAATGTACGTATTTAAATATACTTTCGCACCATTTCCGGTCTTCGTTGCGTAAGCGTCCCTCGTTTCGAGAGTTGGACAGGAAGGCTTTTGACATACCGGTACGGTTGCATCCTGTAGTGTAGCAAATATCCGCTTCGCCTTTTGATAATTCGTCCAGCTTTACTAGCTTTTCAAGCAACTCGGGTTTTTCCGAAAATGGATTTGGTAAGACTACGCTAACGGAGGGATTTGAGAACAACAGAATTAAGGCAGCCATGTTCATCATTAGTCCGAGTGTTTGGTCTAGGGAACCAAACTTTTTTCTGCAAAAAAATTTGCAGAACTGCACAATTTTTTTTCTAAATTTCGAAAAATGCCGAGCATGTTCTTTTTCGAGCAAGCCTCCTGAGTACACAAAAGAAATTTCAGCCCAATCGGTTCAATGGTTTGGGAGAAATTGGCTTTTGAAATTTCGAGGTGGCCCAGAGCGTGTTCGTCATTCCCTTAATTCAAGGTTATATCAAAAGCTGGTTATGTTATGGTTGATGTGGCTCTAAATAATGCTAATTAAACGTTAATTATGAGGTTAGCTTTTCTTGGATTTATCCAAGCGTCCTTTCAACTTGTTCAGGATGGCTTGCGAACCGAATTTGTTGGAGGTTGGAAATTCGGTTTATTGAGCTGCCTTTTTACCTACGTCTAAGTTGGAGGTTTACTATATTTAGGATTAGCTTCCTCATCAATCACGTGAATAGCTTTGGAGGGTTTCATTCAATCTCGTGTGTCGCTCGATCCAAGTAACAAGTATCGCGTATGTGTCGTTTAGGTTTCTTTCACTTTCTTGTTTATTTAACCCTACATTGCATATGGCGCCACATGTGGCACAACTAACAAAATCTAATCTCACTCCGAATTCGTAACGAGTAGCGACATCTTTTGAGAATACGAGGACACTAGATGCAGGTATTCATGTCCTAGTTCATATAATTTTAGGTAGATGTCGTTAGAGGAAAACAGAATGAAGTTTTGGTGCGAGCAGTCGTCGGTCTTTTCACCAAACTCTGTACTTGTCGAAGTTTGAAATTTCATAAAATGAACTTATTTTGTATTTTTAAATAGAAAAAAATATCTAACCTCTTGTTGGACTGTCGACTATTACGAGGTAAGTGTATTTTTCAATTAGTTTGTATTTTGATGTTGATAAAGTGATTTTTACGAACGTTACCGATATTGCACTATTCATTTTTATTTTTTTTATTTAAAACAAAATTTTTAACTATTTTTTACGATATCCAGGCCTAAAATAGCACATAATATTTTTTTTCCAAACAGATTTAAAAAATCATGCCTTGTAGGGTTAAAAAGACGCGCGGAAAATTAGATTGTTCGGGCCTTTTTAGATTCAAGTCGAGAAACACAACAAAACTTTACTTCGATGAAGTTGAAAATTGAATTTTGACTGGTTTCATTCAATCGCGGTTTTCACTTTACGTTGAAAGTATCATGAATGTTATTTGAATTTATTTTCAAGCGAGCGTGAACGAATGTGACAATAACTAGGAAGTTGGATTTTTCGGAGCCTATTTTTTTTTAATGATATCTGATATATTTTGATAATAAGATAAATAGCAAAACACTAAAAACTTTGGAAACTCACTTTTTCGTTGCCTGCCGATTCATAGTTACGTCTTCAATGATATCTTCAGTTTTTCTTCACAAAAAATGTAACAGAAAACAAAATAGAAGCTCAATAAAATTCTTGAAAAGACTATGCAATGGTTATTAAATTCTATTAAAAATTATCATCTATTTTTGATTTATTCCTTATTTACAAGCAAAGATTGTTGACGAATCCACATTTTTTACGATAGGTTTAACTTTACCGAAAGTGAATCCAGTCCACGAGCCAGGCTAAATTTCAACGGTAACGAAGGAAAAACACTGAAAGATCAGTACGAGTATCGTCCTACTTAAAAGATTTCATTATCTAGTCCCCGACACGAAAAACTCAATTTATAGAAAATATTCATGTCTCGCTAATCAACGACGATAGAAAATTCCTAGAAAATCTTGAAAAAACTTTTTGCTGACAATTATAGCTCTCCCGAGCCGAGAATATCGACTTGTCGAAATAATTCATTTTCCGCTATTCAACAACAGAGAAGTCCGAAGCAATAATTATTTTATAATTAAAAAAATGTCCGTTCCGATGTCAGATCGATTATCGATAGCAACGACGTGAAGAAATATCTTAAGAAAATGTGAGCTCTTCCGCAAAAGTCAGACTTCGAAAGAAAATATAATATATTATCGTACGATGTAATTGTGAGTAGCTCGTATTAGAGAAGAAGTAAATACCTGGAAGAGAGATCTTAACAAAATTTATTTCTGAAAATAATTAGTCGGTATAGCAAAGCATTCAACGTTTAAAGATATTATTTTTCAAATTACCTACTTATCGAAGTTTGTGCCTGAAAAATGGTCTGAGAATTATCGAAATGAGTAAAAATACTGAAAAAATAAATCGATTTGAATTCCTGCCAAAGTGGCATTTTTACAGACACATTTTAGGCTCCGTTTAAACTTATTCGAATAAAGCGTGTTAGAGCAATGCTTGGCCAAACTTCGGTATATTTATTGTCCTGATATCGAAGGCTATATCTTATGTTCTATTTTGCCGAAATAAAGTGCGACGGTCCGATTGATGGATACTACTCCATATACGATATGATGAAAATCGATTCTTCGTATCGCAGCAACGTAAACGATGATCGTGCTAGCAATCGACTAATCACGATTAATCCTATGAGCGACCGACCAATCCGCAAAAAATTACATAATCCAAATTGCACTCCCTAAAGTTCCACATCCTACAAAAAAAACCCTTTTAATTTCCTGTTTGTAAAAAACTCGATCTCTTTCATCTGATCTCTTTGTAATCCATTAAAGACTAGCGTTTCCATGTGGCAACAGTCTAAAACTCAAAATTGGGAGATTTTTAATTTTTTTTTGTCATCATCATAACTGTTCATCATTCAACCCAAATATAAAGATAAAACCACAAAATTTGAATTTCAAAAACTCCCTAACGGGTTAACCGAAATATTGACAATGATTTTTAAATTTACATTTAGTACGCCAAATGTATTTTTTGTATGAACATAAGTATATTTTCGTACCGTACAAATGTGAAAAATATATACTTCTCGAAGTTATCGATTAATTTATCTCCAGACGAGAGTTCCATCGGCGCCGAGTTGAACATGTCCATTAGCGAGGAGTCCGAGCGCCCTTGGGAAGGCGCGATGCTCCGCGACCTTGACCCTCTCCTGGAGGCTCTCGACTGTGTCACCCGGAAGAACCGGAACGGCCTCCTGTTCGATTATTGCACCGGAATCGATTTCGACCTCGACGAAGTGGACGGTGCATCCGCTGACACGTACACCTGCTTTCAGGACATCCTCGTGTGCATGGGCGCCTTTGAAGGAGGGTAACAGCGAGGGGTGAACGTTGAGAAGAGCTCCGCGCCAACGGCGTACAAATTGCTCCGAAAGAATTCTCATGAAACCAGCCAAGCAGACGATTTCAACGCCAGACTCTTCCAGTCGTTTCGTCACCGCCTCGTCGAAAGCCTCGCGACTTGGATAATCCGTGTGACGTATCACCTGACCAACAAAATCATCATTTTTTTTTAATCGTAGTGAAAGACAAAACAGCGAATACAAAAGTAGGATAAGGTTTCGAAATTTTCGTCCAGTCTTCTCATCGAGCTGAGAGTCCTTGCGAGTCTGTTTGCGTCTAATTTGAGGTTATAAAAGTTCGTTTGGCTTTGTTTGGTAAAGTAGAGCAGTAAAATGGAAAACACTGAGAATTCGATATTTGGAAGACTGTTGCTAGTTGGGAAAAATCGTTACAACGGTTTTTTCAAAATATTTCAAGTCCGTGAAAAGTTTAAGCTTAAGGACATGTCGAAGACGTACAACGTGACACACGAATCCGAGAGAGATAGACGAAATTTTTTAAATCGCTATTTCTCATGGATGAAACTTTTTTATCGTAAAATTCAAGCATCTATTTCTGTCTCTATGAATTCTACAAAGACTGATGCTCGATTTTTCGTCGTAAACTTAATCGACACCGAGAAAACGGATTTCGAAAATTTGTGAGGTTATGCCGAAGACGTACCACGTGACACACGAGTTCGAGAGAGATAGTCGAAATTTTTAAATCGCAATTTCTCAAAAACGAAACATTTTTATCGTAAAATTCAAGCATCTATTTCTGTCTCTATAAATTCTACAAAGACTGATGCTCGAATTTTCATCGTAAACTTAATCGACACCGAGAAAACGGATTTCGAAAATTTGTGAGGTTATGTTCGTCATGCCCTTAATCGGATAAACTCTTCTCGAGCTCATCACAAAAATGTCACTAACGAGATTCTTGATGCCGGCATTCTCAGCTCTGGACAGTCCCTGGACGTTTCGTTTGTTGGACACGACGAGTACAATTTCTGCGTTCATTCGTTCCGCGGGATCGCGACATGCGTCGATCAGAGCCTGGAGGTTCGTGCCACTTCCGGAAACTAGAACGCCAACCCTCTTAGCTCTCTGCTTCGAAAGTGTGTCCACCAATGGAACCACGTAGGGTCGCATCGCTTTCTCCAGAGATTCGACAAAGTTTCGCACTTCCAGAGCCGTTTCATTTCCGGAGCGTTCGCCGATCCGACCGATGACGACCGGCAACATCGCCGCAAGGTCGGCCAACAAACGGTCACCGTTCTCCGCTGAGCAAACGAGGATTGCCCCGACACCGCAATTGAACGTTCTCAACATCTCATCACGGCTGATACCTCCGACAGTCGCCAGCCATCCGAAGACCAACGGAATTTTCCAGGTCGCAGCGTCGATTATCGCTCGGGTACCATCCGGTAAAATTCTCGGTACGTTTTCCGTCAAACCTCCTCCGGTTATGTGGGCAAAAGCTTTTATCAGGTTCGATCTCATGGCTGGCAAAACTTCCCGGGCGTAGATCCTCGTCGGCTCTAACAAGGCTTCGCCTGTACGAGAATTTTTTTATTAGAGATTTCGCGACGATAAAACGGAATCGTAACTTGACTAACTTATATTTTCAGTCTTTTTGAAACTTCATGATTCCAGTTCATTGCGTATCAATATGTACAGCTGTTATGAGATTTTTTTTATAAATGAATTTGTTTTTTCATGGAAGAGAATTATTTTTGTAAGAATTAATATAAATATGTTCATTAATATATATATAAATGTTACTACAGGAATTTATAATAGATTAACAGTAATTATAATTTATTATTTTTTGTGTAAACTATAAATTACCACCTTTAATTATAATTTCCTAATCGTTTCTAGATTTTTTTGTATTCTTATTTTTCCGATAATTAATATGAAATTATTAATCTACACACACACGCACGCATAAATATTTATATAGCTATCGGAGGTTATATTAGACGAACACTAAAATGAATTTTATACCTTTTATTACAAATCTTCGAAATTCTTGACTTTTCTCTACTACAATATTCATTATGCATCTACTAAACCTTTCTCTTTAATCACTCAAACTATTGATAAAAAGCGCATTAAAACCCGTTGTGTATTTTGAAAGGTCTAATCGTACAAACTGAGCAACTTTGTTTAAACTATGTCAATATTAGGATGGAATGAATATTTATTCATAAACATTCTCACCAATAGTTTTCTCATGGTCAAACGGCGCCGGATCTTGGAGTTTCTTTCCGGCGAGTTTGAGGACTCGGCGAACGAGGCTAAAGCCGTTGCTGTGAATTCCGCTCGACGGGAGAGCGATAACGAGATCGTTAGGACGGATGTCGCGACGGGGCAAGAGTTGTTTGCGCTCGACAGCTCCAACAGCAAAACCGGCCAGATCGTATTCGGCCTCGTTATACATGCCCGGCATTTCGGCCGTTTCTCCGCCGACCTACAAGCATAATCGAAAAAAGAGGGAAATATAAATCAGTGAGGAATAGAATACAGTATTGAAAACGGAATCGATCCCAAACAAACCCAAACAATGGAAAGATTGTTCGTAACAACGGCAAAACGGAACTACCAAAACCAGACAAACCTCAAGAAAGCCAATAAAGAGAGAACGACAAAATTGACAAAAAAAAAAAAAAAAACGGCAACAAACCCGATGGCAAAAGCCATATAAGAGAGAAAGAACAATCGATGAACGGAACTGACCAGAGCGCAACCGGCGCGTCTGCAGCCTTCGGCGACCCCGGAAACGACCTTCGTGGCAGTATCAACATCCAAACGTCCGCAGGCGAAATAGTCGAGAAAGAAGAGCGGCTCGGCGCCGTGAGCAAGCACATCGTTGACGCACATGGCGACTAGATCGATACCGACCGTATCGTGGAGGCCGCATTCTATGGCAATCTACATCACGAAATGAGGTTTAGCTTATTAGCGCAAAAAGGCAAACGTGTACCGATGTACACGATTACCTTGAGTTTGGTCCCGACGCCGTCCGTGCCCGATACGAGAATCGGATCGGTATAACCAGCTTCAGCAACATCGAAGAGACCTCCGAAACTACCGATTCCACCCATGAGACCTGGACGCTTCGTTTTCGCGACGAATGGACGAATCCTCGATACGAGACTCTCACCAGCATCTATGTCGACACCACTGCTCATGTAAGACGTTTTACCCGAATGAAGAATCGCCGCGGCTATTCCACGATGACCAATATCCGTTCTAAATTGTTTTCCCTCGAAGGTTATGTTCCTGGCGTCCGCGATGGCTCCTGCAACGGCGAGCTCGAGAGACACAGCCAAACGGACAGTCATCAGCACTCGGCCACCTGCATCATGATAATAATAAAAATACGCTAATAAGTAGAGCTGAAAAAGCTGTTGGAATCGTCATTAAAACACGTAGATAAAATTTAAGCGGAAGGTTGAATGTACGCTGCATAAATCGACAGAAAAATTCCAAACCAAAGTTTCTCCAAATTTGGAGTGTTTAAGTGTTCTAAGAAGATCCACAATTGCTCACCGTTGGTCATCAGCTCCCCGCTGCCGTCCGGCGACAAAGCAGTCCCGCTGTGAAACACGAGATGACCCTCGGCTGCCTCCACCCTACGATCAACCCCTCGAATAACTCGAGGCTCTGACGATTTAACCGGATATCCAGCCGAAGCGAGAACAACCCCAGCTACGTATAGATCGTCTCTCCACTCGGCTGGATGATCCGCAAGGTCGCCGCTGCAACACGCCATCATCGTCTCGAAGAGATCGCTCCGCAACAGCGGTAACACCACTTGCGTTTCCGGGTCACCGAAACGACAGTTAAACTCCAGAAGTTTGGGTCCTTGACGGGTGAGCATAAGACCAGCGTAGAGAACTCCTCGATAACTCACTCCTTCCTTTCGCAGAGCCGCAATCGTTCGATCGACGAAAAGTTCACGAATCGTCGCGAGGTCTCGATCGTTCACCGATCGAGAGGGACAATAAGCTCCCATCCCTCCGGTATTAGGACCAAGGTCACCGTTCGATAAACGCTTGTGATCCTTCGCCAGCGGCATTATCGATCCGCTTTTACCTGGTGACCTATCGCTATTAGCAAAGTTACAAGAATTTCTTCGCTCGCCGCGTTAACTAACCATCGGTGAAAAAGAGAACGGAGACTTCCTCGCCTTCGAGGATTTCCTCTACCACGATCCACTCCCCGGCTCCGCCGAATTTACGGTCCGTCAAAATCTCGTCTATCGCCTTGCAAGCTTCGTCCGCATCCCGAGCTACTACGACTCCCTTGCCTGCCGCCAATCCTGACGCCTTTACCACTCGGAAGGATGGCGACCTATCGACGCAAATGTTAAGAAGCGGTACAGCCAAAATTCAAAATTCTTGTTGCGGAGCATTAGAAAATTTGAATGAACGTCAAAATCAAAACGAAGAATGTTCATCGAGATTTTTCAATTGCGGAAATAGGGGTTGAGAACATGAAAAGTTCATATGTTGCGTAACATGTATTGATAAATAGACTGATTAAAAAGTGGTTCTGAAAATGTTCCTTGCTATGTATCGCAGCAAGTTTTAGTAACTAAACTTTTAGTAACCTACTAATTAGATAACTAGAATTGAAAAATGGTTTCGTGAAAAATTTCTTGGGACAATGCAAACAATTAGAATGTTTATCGAGATTTTTCAATTGCGGAAATAGGGGTTGAGAGCATGAAAAGTTCATATGTTGCGTAATATGTATTGATAAATAAACTGATTAAAAAGTGGTTCTGAAAAACGTTCCTTGGCATGTATAGCAGCAAGTTTTAGTAACTAAACTTTTAGTAACTAACTAATTAGATAACTAGAATTGAAAAATGGTTTCGTGAATAATTGCTTGGGATAATAATTGCAAAGAATTAGAATTCATACTAAAGCCGGGCCTGGTAGAGTTCCGAATGACATTTTGTTTGGGTTTGTTTGCGTTTTTGTTCTAGTCCCGAATGACATTTTGTTGATTAAGATGCTTCGATCAAAGAAATATGAATTAAAAGCATAAAATTCGATATATTTTGATAACTGATAGCTCAATTAAGAAATGTTTCCAACAAAAGTTTCTTAAGGTAATACGAAGCGTCGGAAAACTGAAAAAGCTCTTACTTTCGAACAAATCGTTTGGCCTCGTCGGCATCGGAGAAACCTGCCCACGCGGCAGTCGGTATTCCATGACGATCCATAAACGACTTGGCCCATCTTTTATCAGCTTCGATCATGGCGCCAGCAGCGCCCGGACCGAAACATTCGATTCCTTTGTTGGCGAGAGCGTCTGAGATGCCGTTCGCGAGAAACTCCTCCGGTCCAACCACCACCATATCCACTCCCTCTTTTACGCACCATTCCGCGACTTCCTGCAATCCGAAATTTGTACTCAATACGCCAAAAATTGACAAACTCCTTCTCCGCTTACCTCGTTGTCTTTCAGGTTTAATCGGATCAAATTAACTTTTTCGAGTCTTCCGATTCCGGGATTTCCTGGAGACGCGTAGATCTTTCCAACTTGAGAGGATTGCGCGAGTTTCCAGCATAAAGCGTGTTCCCTCCCGCCGCCACCGATAACCAGTACACTCTTCATATCGCGACGAAATAACCTAACTATCGAAAATTCGACCACGTGCTCGTTTCGTTACCGGCTACAGGTGCGCGCGCAGATCTCGATCGAGTGAAACGAAGCGAATGAAATTAATGGATTTGTTTGAACGATGATCTTACTCGAATGAATAACCGATGCGTTATGTGTTTCAGATTTTATTTAAACGCGCGTTTCGCAAATATTTGTGTTATCATTCCCGCGATAACCCGTGGATGACGAAAGGGTTACCCCCTCGCGCGCGCTTTATCGACAAAAAAAAAACCAAACACGCGCGTTTCTCAATCGTTTTCTTGGCGAACGAAAACAAGAGAAAAGACGAGATTAAAATGTTGAGGTTGATTGCGAGCGTAGCTCGGACGATCGTACGTCGGGGACATTTAGATACGAGCGCGGACGCCGCCAGCGCCGCCGAGTGTCTCCGAACCGCCGCGCCACCGCCTATTCGTAAAAGCCGACTAAAAAAAGTTCGGATATATAGATGGAGCCCGGAGGAGCCATCCTCGAAGGCTCGGATGCAAGAATTCGACGTGGACATCGCGCAGTGTGGGACAATGGTGCTGAACGTACTCGAGTGCATCAAAGCTTGTCACGATCCATCCTTGGCCTATCGGAGGTCGTGTCGCGAGGGGATCTGCGGCAGTTGTGCCATGAACGTCAACGGAACGAACGTTCTCGCATGCATAACGTAATACACCAATGATTCCACCAGTTGGTGCATTTTCAGAAGCGGTTTCGAGGGAGAGCATTTCGCTATCCTTCGGACCCCAAACAAAATATCACGACAAAACATCACGACGATAAAACATCTCCAGGAAGCCCAGAAACAAGCAAACCCAAACAAACCCAAACAATGATGTTTTGTAGGTGATATGTCATGCTACCGTACCCAGCAAATATGCTGTACGCGCCAATATCCTTCACAAACAAAAATTCAACGTTCCTCCTTGCCAATCCAGACGACGCCTCATCCCTTTTCCAGTAAAGTTGACCCGAATCCACGAAAACCACTCATCATTTATCCGCTACCGCACGCGTACGTGATTCGAGATTTGGTCACGGACACGAGTCAATTTCTCGCGCAGTTGCGCTCGATCACTCCGAGTCTGGAGCGTCCGGAAGACGGTAAATTGACAGGGACCAGACAGCTCTTACAGAGCCAACGAGATCGTGAAAAGCTCGATGGCCTCTACGAGTGCATACTCTGCGGATGTTGCTCTTTCGGTTGTCCCTCGTACTGGTGGCTGGGCGACAAGTATCTCGGACCAGCCGTTCTCATGCAGGCCTACAGATGGATCATCGATTCGAGGGATCAGGCTTGCGAAAAACGTCTCGCCGAACTTCGAGACTTTTACTCCGTTTTTCGGTGTCACACAATTTTCAATTGCACCGTGGCGTGTCCTAAGGTAATCGCCGTTCGGACTTTTGAAAGTACCAATCGATGATAGACGAAAACGAAAGAATATGCAAATCCTAACAAAAATACGCTTTGGCGCAGGGTCTCAATCCTGGAAAAGCTGTAGCGATGCTAAAGGCCACTATGGCTGGTTTAGCGTCGAAGGATAAACCAGACTTTGAGAATTCCTCGGATGATCCGTGCGACGAAACGGCTTAATTTACAAGAATATAAATCAACTTTTATTTGGCCCAACTTAATCGTATACAAAGTTTTTCTTTTCACTGGAAAAATAAATCTAGGGCTATATACACAATGGCGTTATCACGGTTAATCATCAAATGAAATTCAACATGCGTATCGGCTCGGCGAAACGAGTCCTCGTTCTCTAGACTATACAAAAGGAGTTTTATCGGCAGCGAGTTCGTTTGGGGAATGGACCGACCATTGGTTCGTCGATTCTATTATCGCTCGGGGGCGCGCTGTTTTCCTCGTACGAGCTTATCAACTGGTCTACCCTGTGGCGCATCATTCGGTCTTGCAACCATGGATGCAAAAGCACGTGCTTGATGTCGATCCGTTTGATCGGGTCGGTCGTCATCATTCGTTTGATCTGTGTTAAGAGCAAGGTCTCGTCACGACCAAAAGAAAATCTCGGACGATGAACTTCCGGACAATAAAATATTCTTACCAGGTCGATCGCCCGCTGAGAAATGTCAGCGAAGAGAGCCGGCGAACAACGATACATTCCTTTGACTATCTGGTCTCGCAATGGCACGTGCGTGTTACGAACATTGAAAGGCGTTTTTCCGGTTAGAGAAACGTACAGGATGACTCCCAAACTCCATACGTCCACTTGCTTCGTATACGTCCCACGACCGTTCGTCACCACCATCTCCGGGGCGACGTACATCGGGGTGCCACAAAACGTTCGCATCATCGTCTCCTCATCGACGAACTTTGAGAGACCAAAGTCGGTGACCTTGACCAGAGGATATTCGGCGTCGCTGGCGAGTAGTATGTTTTCCGGCTGTGGAAAACCCGAAATTAAAAGGATTGAGGCGAAGTGCATCACTTTGCGTACCTGGGCGATAGAGATAGCTGACAGTTTTTAACAGAGATTTTTCCATGTACTCGGTTTTTTCCAAAAGGACCGTTTACGATAAAACTGAATATTTGTCAGGTTACATTGATATATTCAACGTAACCTTGAAAGGACGACTAGACAAAACAATTTGAAGAACGGTTCTGTCATTGAATAATTGAAAATCTCAAAAGCTACGATTCCAAACACAGAAATTATGTTATGTATTGCGTCAAATGGCATTGAGAAACGCTTATTATCGAAACTGCTAATGATGATGATTAATGATAAAATATAGACTACGATGGGGATCGCTTATAAATTTATTACTGCTGAGCTGGATATCAATGAATTTCTTGGTGAGATTTTCTTAAGCACACAAAGATACTCCTTACAATAGATATATTTCTCCTATTTGTTTAATTCTCCTAAATTTTACGCATGGAGATATCTTGTTTTTTTTTTTTTTGGTATAAAATATCGAAACTAAATAAAGATTCGTCGTGATAAAAAATAATTAATACCATGAACACTTGGCACACGAGCAACGTTTTTTTTACGTTTTCACGTTACGTAAAAGCACCTTGTCCGTGTGTCAAGTATTAAGGGAAAGTAATATCAAATAATGAATGAAAAATTAAGAATAGTCATTCGGTTCACTTATTCGTCACCCCTAACGAGGGTATAATCCCACCTTCAAGTCTCTATGCGTTATGCCACGGCTATGAAGATAGTGAACAGCGAGTACAATCTGATAGAAAATAAGTTTGGCGACACCCTCCGTCAATCCGTCAGCCTGAACAATTCTATCGAATAGCTCTCCGCCTTCCATCATCTCCAGGACTATGTACATGTTCGAAGGCGTATCCACGATTTCCTCCATTTTTATGATGCACGGCTGAAACACACGTTCGTCTTTGGCTTCTTTGTTTTTACTAATATCGCTGAAAAGGCAATTCCAGGGTTGCTCACGTGTCTGAGGGACTTGAGAATGCCGACTTCAGTCCTGATCCTCTCCGCGTCGAGGGCGTTTTTAGCAAGGTCACGAGCAGTCGCGCTTCTTTTGGTTATCGTCTTCAGGGCGAACTTTTTGCCACCCGTTATACCTAGAATGAGTTTGACCTCTCCACAAGCGCCTGATCCCAGGGTTCTGGAAACTACATATTTCGATCGCAAAACCGGCGGAAGACGGTCGCTTTCCGGATTCGAGCTGCTCAGGTACGTGTAGACTTCGAGGTTAGGCTTGGCCAATGCCACCGAGTCGTTGTTTCTCAGGACGACCCGATTACCCTTGCCGACCTTGAGCCCGTTGACGAATGTGCCGTTAGAGCTGAAGTCGCTTAGGTAGACAACGCCGTCATCAGCCGCCAGGCTAGTTTCTCTCGATACTCGAAAATGGACTTTACTAATGATGCCTAGATGATTATCGTCCAGGTGCATACGCGTCAGCTGGACGTCACAGTCAGCATGACGACCTATGGTATACGAATCCTTGGACATGACTGGAAAAATAATGTAGTTAGCTCGAAGGTGTTTCTTTAGGATGGAATGAATGTTAGAACACGAGTTCGTTTGGTTTTGTTTGGGTTTCTTTGGAAAATCGTGATTTCGTTTGGGTTTGTTCGCGTCCGAAAAAGGTTTGAAAATCACATTCGATTGGGTTTGTTTGGGTTGGAAGGATTTTCAGAAATCGTAAGTTCCTTTGGGTTAGTTCGGGTTGGGGAAAGTTCTGAGAGTTCCCAGCTTGTTTGGGTTTGTCGGAAAAAGTTTCGTAAACAAGGCGGTTAGTTTGGGCTTGTTTGGTTTCGAAGGAGTTTCAGAAATTGTAAGTTCGTTTGGGTTAGTACGCGTTAGGAGACGTTCCGAGCTTGTTTGGGTTTGTTTGGTTTTGTTTGCATCCGAAAAAGTTTTGAAAATCATGCAGGTTCGATTGGGTTTGTTTGGGTTCGAACGAGTTTCAGAATTCGTACATTCGTTTGGGTTAGTTCGGGTTAGGAAAAGTTCCGTGCTTGTTTGGGTTTGTTCGTGTAAATGAACTTACCGAGTTGACTGAATTGCGGAACGCAGGGGATGAGCCGACCCCAGATTGAAGGTGGCGACGAAAGACCTGCCGTTTCGCGCTGCGAGGGCTGCGTTGCAACCTGCGTGTCCGGCAACGTAAGGGGTATATCCTCGTCGACGTTTGCCATCCTCGCGACTTTCGACTACTTCCAGATGATTATTCAACGCCAGGAACAGGATGGGACATTGAAAGTATACATGCGCGCGCGCACGTGGTTCAGCGTTTCGAGACCGGGTTGCAAAAAATGTAAACAATCGCGTCAACCCATAACAGTGGTACTGGCACGTTTCATTTTCTCAATGTATCAAACGCTTCTCGCGCCTTAACAACGGAGGGGAAACCTCCGACCAATGGGAAACGACGCGAACGAACTGCTTTGTCGACGAGGCTTGCGATTTCAGTGACAACTTTAGGCAGTTTGTGAAACTAAAAACCCAAACAACCGACAAATCATTGTATTCCTAAGGAAAATAATAAATTATAAGTCTTTTTGCTCGAAAAGCGTAATGAACGATGTCCAAATAATAATTTAATAATGCGTTTTACGTCAAAACTCATATGTATTCGAGAAATCTCTCATTCATGTGTGGCGTGATACAGCTTTAATCTCTAAACTATTCTTCTATCCCCATTTACCTCACGAAACTCTCTTTTTCATCCATTATCAGTTGCAACAAAATAATTTGTTGCAACTGATTTATTTGCTCACCTTGTAATTCCGACACTTTTCCATTTCAAAATGCTGACGCTCGTGTTTCTCCGCTTGGCCGAGAGAGGGCGCCACCAACATCCGGTGTCTCAGAGCTGACACGACTTTCATAATGCAACGAAAAAAAAACTACTTGAATTAAGGAACTATTTTGAATGCGACTGTTGGTACCGATCTGCGCGAACGAAATTCTTTGCGCATCTGAAAGCATCAAGCATCTCCTGCCCCCGTCGCTTCAGTCGCCATTATCGTGCGTCATCCTTGAGCTCTTCGTCCCGCGAACCAAGCGGCGCCGACGATCCAAACGTCGCAAGCGTCCATCGCCCGATCGAACGAGTTCGAGAGCGTGCTCCGCAAGAGAGATAGAAAGTGTCGGAAAGATCAGCGACGTAATCGAGCGTTCATCGCTATCGACGAAGGGAAGGGGGTCGTTTCTCGCGCGGATCAACGTCTAGTTGCTTATCGGTGGGAGGAGGACGGAGCGAAAAGGAGAAAACGTACCCGAGATGTATACCAGGAGTAGATCAACCGGAGGTCCGGGTTTTGGCAACAGCGGTGAGTACGCGATACCTGATTATCACCATTAATCCCAAAAAAGCACGAATAACCGCAAAACCCATCAGTTCCCTTCAAAATCAATAAGAGACGCGTCAACAATGGCGTCCATTTCTCAAACATTGCCCTTTCATCCGTGAACCATGAAAATGACGTTAACGGGAATTTCAGCGGGACGAGGTCAGATGAATCAGGCCAACGCTGCTAGCTCCTTTCCGGCACCGCATCCGGTAAGTCTCCTGTGCGCGCGCGCGCGTCTGATGTCTTTTTTTTTTTCTTCCGCTTTTCTTCCCCTCCCGTCCATGGCCGCGCACATCCAGAAGGTAAATCAAAGACGATGTTGACGATTACGAAAATTACTGACGATCACAAAAACGACAACAATGACGACTATGATGTTTATTATGATTATTATAACACCGATGATAAACTATAATAACGACGATGTCAATCTTCGTTATGACGACGATGACGACGATGATGACGATGTTGACTACGATTGTGACGACGAGCCCGCCTAAAGTTTGTACCGGCGAGCGACTAATGGGAGCATTCTCCGTGTTACTCCCCCGGCTCTGCCGCCGAGCAGGCACGGAGTAGCTATACAACAATACCGAGGGGGTGTATTTTGCCAGGGGCGAGCTTGCCGGTTGCCCTTAGTAGCGCGAGCGTCAGCCTCCGTGCGTATTCCCACGGCAGGCGGCAGGGGGAAAGGGGAGGAGGAGTGGGAGGCACGGCTCGTAGAGTAAGCGGCGGTGTCGCGCCGTGCCGCGATGGCTGGTCCCTGGCGGGATTTCACAACCGTAGAGGTTCCTTGTGTAGCGGCGGAAAACCCACCCTCTGTTTTTCCAGTACGATCCGCAAGGCGGTAATTTTGCGCGGAGCCCCTACAAGCCTGGACTAATCGAGCCTTCGGCGCCGTTCAAGCCGTCAGGAATACCGTTGCAGCAGCAGCAGCAACAGCCGCTTCAACAGAACATGAAGCCAAGACCGCCGCAAGCGCAGCAGGCCCAACAGCAGCAGCCGCAACAACAGCAGCCGACGACTCCGCGTCTCAAGCCGATCCTCAAGCAGACCAGTGTCGCTCAACCGTCACCCGTACCACCCCCGCAGGCCACGCCTACCGCCCCGGCTACGACTACACCACCGGTCAACAGGGCCCCTGCCACCCCTGCCCCTAAACTTCCTATGGAGATCGCTGAGAAGAGCGCCGAAGAAACCGGCGAAACTGCGGCGCAAGCTCTCATGGACGAAGACGCACCTGGACGCTGGGCGGAGGACGATCAGGGCAAGTGGGCCGATGGAGACGAACAGGGCTCTTGGATGGACACCGAGGATGGACAGCAGGAACGACCCAAGTGGAGAAGATATAAGAAAATGCCGGGCAGTGCGTAATACACTTTTATCAAGTTCAGACTCAATTACCGTCGATGCTGATTTTGCAGCGAACGAACTCTTTTTTTGTGCTTGATGACGAGATGGAGAGATGGGATCTTATATATGGAGGAGTCGATGATATTGCGGCGGAATTTTTTTTGTTTCATTCAATTTTGCATTAGTTTAAAGTTTCGAAGTTCTTTTTATACTTGTACTTCTTTTTTCGATTTCTTTTCAAAAGCTTTTGCATTATTTTGAAATCACATTTATAATCTTTTTTTTTTCTTAATCTTCTAAATTTGTTCCATTATTTTCAAGTGCCAATTGATTTTTTATTGCTCCCCATCTAATTAGTTTTTTTTCTTAAAAAATCTTGTCTTTTTGACAACCGAAATGATATATCATGATGACCAATCACTGCGCAAATTCGAAGACGTATCGCTGGAGCGTTCCGGCGTTCGCGATTGCCCGTCACTGTGAACCGTGAAATTCTGAGTAGTCTTTAAAAAAATGTATATGGAAAGATGATTCCGTATACAGAACCTTTGTATCTTAAACTTTACAATCCCCATCTTTTATTCCTTCCCAGACAAACCCAATAAGAAGTTGAAGAGACTGCGCATGAACCAGCGTTTGCGCAAGGCCCTAATGCCCAAGAACGCGATAATGGTACTGAACGAGATGAAAGCTGGAGTGCAGTTTACTTTCCCAGAAACTCAGGCGATTATGCCGAACTCGCTCTTCCTCGTTCACGCCGAGGTCAGTATCGGGAAGAAAAAAGGATTCCCTCGCATAAGGACTTTATATTTCTGAAATTATACCTTTTTTCGAAAAGCGTTTAATTTTTAACATTATTCATTCGTCAGTTTTCAAAAAAGTATCAATTGTAGAATTCAAAGTGAAATATTGTTTTATTCGTTGTTTGTTTTTGGTGACATGTCCCGAACATTTCTAAGAAATGGTAAAACCGTCATAACTCTAGCTACTCAACGTTGACCCCTGATTGATGGAAGTCTGGATCGAATGACCTTCAAAATAACTACTTTAAAAAAAAATAGGTCGAATTATCATTTACCCTGTATTCATCACTCATTGGAGACAATGTTGGGATTATAGCTCGAGGGGAAGATATACGTTGGTCAGGGTCTCTCGAAACCTTTGGCGCGTCAAAACGCCGCGGAGAACGCTTTGAAGTCGTTGCTCCTGGAGAAGATGACAGCTGCGGCGATGAAGGAACGCGTGGAGCCGGATGGTGACACGGCGATGGAAACATCGGTCGCCACGCCAGTCGGTGGAATCGCGACAACCGAGGAAACTTCCCGAATCGCCCAAATGAAGGAAGAAAACGGCGGTGGTGACGACGCGATCGAGGAAAACGACGATGTTCCTTGGAGCTCGCTCGCCAGTTTCGCTCTTTACAAGCTTTTCTTGGAATGGCAGAATCAGGGAACGGTTGTTCCGATACCCCGACCTGGTGTACCCGCCCCGAGCAAGAACAGGCCTGAGTCAAAGCCCGCAACGGAGAAGCAATTGCCACCGAACGCTGTTGACGTGCATCCGGTTATGTTGCTCAATCAGATGAGACCCGGCACGACGTACACGGAGGTTGGTCGAGTCGGTACTCCGCCGAATATACAATTTACACTCGGCGTTGAAGTCAATGGGACCACGTACACTGGAACTGGTACGTATAGACTGATAAAAGCGTATCGAGAAATCGTTGAAAAACGCTAGCGAGATGTTATAAAATATCCTACAAAAGCAAGAATATTCCGAGCAGTATTGGACACCCGACGTAACGTAAAAAACGGCTGTCAACCCGAACATGGGAAATAGAGGTTGAAAGCGTAAGAATCGATATATCGAGATATATCGATTTTTACATATCGATGTATCGAGATATATCGATTTTTACATATCGATGTTTCGAGATATATCGATTTTTACATATCGATGTATCGAGATATATCGATTTTTTACATATCGATGTATCGAGATATATCGATTTTTACATATCGATGCATCGAGATATATCGATTTTTTACATATCGATGTATCGAGATATATCGGTGCATCGAGATATAACGATTTTTTACATATCGATGTATCGAGATATATCGGTGCATCGAGATATAACGATTTTTTACATATCGATGTATCGAGATATATCGATTTTTTACATATCGATTTAAAGCATAAATCGATTTCTCGAGATCTACTTCTAACGATGTAGATTGAGCGACAATGGGACTTAGACAAAACTTTCCCTCTTTCACACAAATATACACGTAGCTATTTCCTCATTTTTAATTATATTACTCAGAGTGGGCAAGCGTATAGACCCAATATTTCTTTAAAGTTACGTTCAGCATTCATTTATGTTCAGTAAAAAAGATATAATACCCGCTGAAAATTCAAAAATTAGTGGAAAGTATTCTGCGAGATAACAGGCGTTTCTTTCACAAAACCGGTATCTACATTCCCCCCGCACTTACTTTTCTCACATTTAACCTCCCGTCTTAATTAACAGCTAAGAACAAGAAGGACGCGAAGAAACAAGCGGCCAAAGCAGCCCTCAAGGCACTCTACAATCTTGACTATCCCGAGGAGATGAAGTCCGAATTGAGCGAACCGCAAGCCCAGTGAGGAGCTCTCTCTATATATCTATCTCCCAGGAATCACCACCGACATTTTTATCAGCAAAAAAACATCGCGTTCGAGCTCGAACGCGGAAACACAAAGAATCGTTTTCACATCGCGCTAAAATAGTATTACGAGCAACAAAAAGGTAGACCGTGCACGATAAACTCTTATTTTCCTTCAGCGACACCATTTTTTACCCCTTAAGCCCTTTGGGACAGGTAAAAATGAATATGACTCTGAACGAACGGCGTACCCAATGAACTTGTAATTCGTTCCAGTTGAATCACGGCTCTCGTGTGTACTGAACGAAAAAAAAAAGAAAAAAAAAACAGTTTTATTCATCGGAAGTTGTGCAGCTTCTGGTTTATTTGAAAATACACGAGAAAAAAAAAATCTCTTGCGCAGCGTCTTCCAAAGCATATATTCTTTTCCTGAAAATCCCTGTCGCGAGGAAGAAACGCTAATGCTATGGCGTATACATGATTCATTAAATACCTAAGGATTACGTTTGTACGAGAAATGTCTTTTTTTTTTTCTTCTTTCTTATCTTGAGGGAGGGATTTTCGGATTCCTCTGCAAAAACTCATAATCGCTGGGAAGCAGCGAAAGAAAAACGCTATTGAGGGAAAACGATCGCTTCTTGGCGTCAACGAATTATTTCCAGGTAACCCACGCTCCCGGCATTGTCGAATGGATGGAGATCGCAACGAGACGAAATATTAACTGAAACGTGTGACGCCTTGATACCCCTACGATAATGACGAGGTCCTTTCTTGTCTATCCGCTTCTGAAGGTGGCCTCGTTAAATCAGAAGGTGAATCCGGGGAAGTTGCCCGGGTTGAAGGCGTAGCCACGCCGGTCCTTGGCTAATCCGTTGAAGAAAACCTCGAACGAGTCTTCTTCGACTGAAGAAGAGTTTATTGTTAGATATTTTTGTCTTTCGGAAGAAAAAGAATTTTCGGAACGAGAAATGAAAAAAAAAAAAGAGACTAACAAGTTGCCAGATCTGCGCCGTTGTCGTAGCGAGAACGTCTCTTCGGGTCCGACAAGATCGTGTACGCTTCGCTCACTTCCTTGAACTTCTTTTCTTCAGCCTTCTTCTCAGCCTCGGTAGCGTTCACGTGGCGATCTGAGGTAGACGGAAAAAAAAAAGAAACTCAAAATCGCGAAATCTTTCGACTTCGAAACAACGATAAATTTCATGAAATTCATTAATCGGGATTATTGACTAGATACCTAACGTTTGCCTGCCCCCTATAAGCCCTAACCATTCGTCGATTCGACGAATACTTTTTAAGGTGTTTTAATATCAAGTTATAACTTTTCGTTAAATGTATTGAACATACACTTGGTTTAACTATTATTCTACAAAATGAAACCAAGAATTTCTGTATTATTATTATTTATATTTATTTTATCACAAGTTTAGAAAGGCACTAACTTTTATGATGGAGGCAAGATTGCGTACTCGTCGGATCGACGAAGGTTAGGTGTCTAGGATTAACATTTAATTAACGAGACTCTTTCTACTCCTGTCTACTCAGTAGCAATACGAAAGTCTCATCTACGTTATCTTTTCACCTCTAGAATACACGAGATAAGAAAATAATATACGTTACCCGGATGATGTACCAGAGCCCTTTTCTTGTACGCCCTCTTGATATCGTCGATCGATGCAGTCTTGGTAACACCCAAGATTTTGTAATAATCCGTCCTCTTGGACTTTCGCAGTGCTTTTTTCGCTTTGTTCAGCGATGCTCTCGTAGCTGTGGACAAATAGGATTAGCGGTGAAACGAAAAAAAAAAAAAAAAAAAACAGATAAGAATAGCACAAAGTTACGTACAGGCGCAGTTGTCGATTTTCAAGGCTTTCTGGTAGTCGGAAACGGCCGATTCGAAATGTTGAAGTTCCATGAAACACATGGCGCGTCTCAGGATCGCGTTGAGATAATTCTCGTCAAGTTTTATAGCTTCGGTACACTCCGATATGGACTCGTTGAGTTTACCGAGCTGAAAAACAATAATGGTAAGAAAATGGAAGATGCGAGCAAGCTGGCGACGCTAGAAAGAATCATCGAAAGATTTCTTTCAACCTTGGCGGCGACCGTAGCTTTATTGAAGTGCAACTTGGCGTTGGACGCTTTGTTGAGTGGATCGATGGTCAAAGCTTCCGTGTATAGATCGTAGGCTTCCTGGTAACGTTCCGCTTTGAACGCCGTGCATCCGTCCTTCGTTTTTTGCTTCATCAGCTTCGCTTTCTGATCGAGAAGACAAATTGTGTAAACATATGGATAAAGAGGATCTCGACACTGGTGACCGTACCTTGTACATTTCTAACGCCTTGGTGTGATCAGGCGCGAGTCTGAGAACTTCCTGAAAGTGAACAAAGGCTCGCGACGGATTGTCCTGGTAATAGAAACACATGCCGCGCACGTAAGTCGCGTCGACATTTGTTCTGTCCTGATAGAAGACGTCGCTGTTGATAAAAAAAAAAACGTTCGTTAGAAATAAACACTTAAAAAATGGTTTTTAAGCTGTTTACTTTCAGTGAAAAAATGTCAAGACCCATCGAACAGTTGTACACAAGGGAATATATTAAGAGGGAGCCGCATCCTCTTGATATTATCAAATTTCTTGAAAGAATATTTTCAAAATTCAAAGATTACAAACTTTGCGATTTCTTGAGCTTCCTCGTATCGGCCCAGGAGAGCCAAGCATTCGGCCTTAGTGATTTTGAACCTCGTACTGAACGTGGAAACGGAGCAGCAGCGATCCATGCAATATACAACCTGAATGAAAGTAAATGTTATCCGGCGCCTCCACAACCCGCCCTTCCTCGTTGCCTCCTACCTTGCGGTAGTCTTTGGCAGTATAAGCCACTTCTGCCTGTCTCATATATTCCTTGACGTACTCGAGATCCCTGCGTTCCGCCTCGCTCGTTTCTGAATTAGGATCGACTACGGACTTCTTCTCTAGAAAAGTTTCAGCTTCAATCACTTCTCCGAGTATCAGGCAGCACTTGACGACGCGCGAGTATACTTTGCAAGCTTTCGGATCAAGCTCCAAGCATCTCTTGGCATCGGTCAAGGCGTCGCGATAACGGTAAAGCATCATGTGACACGCCGAACGATTTCCGTAGTACTTAGCCACGTTGGGACATAATTCTGAAAACGAACGTGAAAAATTCGTGCGAATGTTTAATCAACGGTGGCTTTTCCTAAAAACGTTAATCGTTACGCCAAAGTATTACTTATGCATATCGTATAGCCTGTCAGAGCGGCTTTGTAGTCTTTTTCGGCGTAGAGTCGATTTGCATCATTTTTCGTACTTTCGGCCAATCTGAAACAGCAAAACGTTAGAATGGAAGAGATAGCAGAAATAAGGCCGGGGGTGAAGAGGGAGGGGGTGTGGTTGAAAATTAGAAACTCACGTGGCGGGATCGGACGACTCGTCTGTCATTTCTACATCCATCGCTTTTGACGCGATCGCTTCACCGTCCGTTATTTCGACCTCGATAGGGTCCGACGCGACGACCTCCTCGTCCGCCATGTTGCGATATTCGATTGCACTTTTACGAGCGTCGCAGGCTTGACGGCGAGCGGAAAATTCACGCGGATGCGAGTGGGTGGCGGGGGGAAGTTTCGGAAAATGGAAAATGTGAAAAGCGATCAACGAGCCAGGGGAAATTAGAACGTGGAAGATACGAGTTTTCTCATGACTCGAAATCGCGGTCGAAAAACGGATGACGGTGAAAATGTTGATCGCGCTTGCGAGCTGGGAAGGTCGAGCGACGAAAAAAAATGCCCGACGATCCGCGACCCGCGAAGGCACTAAACTAAAGAAAGCGAGAGAGAGAAAGAGAGTTTACGGAAAAGTAGAACGGTAGACCGAAAGCCGAGCGAAACTTTGGAGGAAAACCACTAGGGGCGCCACTTGTCTGATAGCCAGTGGCGCCATCGGTGCTCTGGAAAGTTAAGGAGATATACAATGACGGCTGCGATAATGCGATGATTCGAGGCGGGAATTATCGGGCTTGATCAAATTGCTTGACCGAGCTTTCACAAAAAGATCGAAATGCTATTAGAAAACTGTGGTCAAAAATTTGTGAGGTTACGTGCATGTTTTGCATCACTTTGGGATTCTGATTTTCTCTAACTACTTTCGTCGAGGGTTCAGCTATGATTTTGGATTAATCGAAAGTGTCGATATTTTGAGTAAAAAAAGCAATTATATCTTGTCGATATTTCAGATGGTCGATTATTCGATTCTTCATTGTATGAAACAACATCGAAATACATATGATGGCACATAATTCTTTCCCTTTTTTTCGAAGTATTCAGTATTTGTTTGCACAACCAATCAGAACTTGTTTTATAAAACCAACAAACGATCAGAACTCTTCGGTGTTTGTGTCATTTCAACTCGAACGAAAAAATGATGTAACGGTACGTTATTTTCGAAAATCAGTATCTTAATCACTTAATAATTTCATGAATAACAATTATTTTTCATGCCCAGTTTGCCGGGTTTCGAAAAACATATGGAAAAACGATATTGCAGAAGTCTTCCTTGCCTACTTACTGCTGTAAACTGCCGATGGATGTAGCAGCGATCTTCTTCTGAAATGTCCAGATTTTGCCACTCGTGGCGTTAGTTCTGTTGTGAAAATCTTGCTTATTATAATATCACAATTAATCTATTGTGCTATTATAATAAATATCCGAACATGTTCAACATAACAATAATTCTGAACGTGAAAAAAAATGATACAATAAAATTTCACAAACAATCACGAAGGTTAAAAAATTAGAAGGTTAGAAATATTTGTTACTATTCTAAAACGTTATTACTACATCTAAAAAAAGAGCTGCTGTTCTGATACGCGTATATAGCAAGAATTAGAGCAAGAATTGACAACACTTATTCACTAATATTTTCAAGAAGTTACTATTTAGTGATAAATTAATTGATATTTTCGAAATATTCTCACGGCTTAACTAGCGCCATCGGGCGGGTGAATAATAGAACTAAAGAATGAGAACGTGATTTCAATGCATGGTGTGGCGCATTTCGCCGCTTAGATCCGAGTGTGCTTGCGAATTCGAGGGTACACCGCGTTCTCTATGGAATCCGTCATTTCGAAATCTCATTTTATTTCCCGAATCGACGATATTTCGAGCATCGTAAAATTTTTCTACATTCAAACCCAAACAAAACTGAAAATTCCAGGTTTTTATGGTGATTTTCTTTATCAGTTAAACCGACTCTTAAAAATGTCCACTCTCGAGTATGCAGTTAAAAAAATTGCGAATCCAATTTAAACCGGTAACAGAATTTCGAGAGTATCACGGCGCAGTGACAAGCGCGTGACAAGAGTCAAAGAACGCTTCCGAATCGGATTCCTAATTTCCCGACCTTTGAGCTATCCCCACCATCCCTGCTTAAACCCCGTAGAACCGTGATCCAAAGCGTGGCTATTTACAGTCACGGAACGGGTTGCCTACGTGATGGAAAAACGGATATCACTCTCGGAAGTAGCCGCATACTCGAGGCGGCTCGTTACGTGCTCTAGGGGCCAGGAATGCGAAGCTTTTCACGAGCTGGCTACGCGAAAGTGCCTTACGGCGTAAACCTGCCTCACCCCTTCCCCCACCCCCGCCCCTCCTGCCGCGTCCTTCGCCAATGACGTTTCTCATAGACCACTCGTAAAATCGTCAACAATGGATAAACGCTCAAGTGATATATCCGAGATATCGCGATACACGCGGAATTCTCGATTGATTTTCTTTAAAATCGACTCCGTGACCCGAAGTTGTTTCTGCCGGCGTTCCAGTCTCCCGTTATTCCAATCGTCATCGCCCGTGCAGGCTTCGATGTCTCTTCGCTATAGATATACATTGCAGTATCGTAAGATAATGCAAAAATCTTTTTTCCGGACAATTAGTATTTTTCGCTGAAGAAGTTGGATGCTGCAAGTAACGTAAGAAAAAATGTGTGTTCCGAACACGCCTCAATCACGAATGGAGGTTAAAAGTACAAAAATCGATATAATTCCGATAACTCATAACCCGATTGAAAAATCTTTCGAACGAAAGTTCCTTGGGTCATAAAACACGCGTAAATTTACGCGACGTTCAATCGCCAATATGAAAAACATCGGCGCAAAAACCGTTCGAAGTTCGAGGTTCGTTTGAAAATTTTACGAGAGCACCGCTAATACGGAGAACGACGGTTTATATCTATATGTACGTGCTTAAAGTAGGGAGTAGGGGTTAGCGCTGCTGTAGTGCGAACCGTACGGACTATAGGATGTTCCTCTCTCTTCCAGTGGTGCGCAACTAGGAAACAGTATAACTTTATGACGTCAAATGAACAGTAACGGAAACTTAACGAAAAATCTCCAGAAGTAGAGAGGAACTCATGTTGGATCGATTTGTGTGAAACGAAGAATGCAATATCTATGAATAACGATTTTGAGTTCCTCGCAATTTTTATCGTTTTCATCAGTTATAAGAAATTTCCGTTAGGTGTCCTTCAGTGTTTACCAATTGGGCTTCGATAAAAGAAAAATGCTGATCCTCTGCAAAAAGGATCTGCACGCCGTGACGTCACCGGCTCGATCGTACTTATTATCTCCCTCGTACCAAGGCACCGGAGCTCACCTTACGCGCGATAATAGAGCGAAAAGAGCAAGTCGTAATCGTCGTGCGCAAGTGCGAGCAAGAGGGCGCTCTCAGCAGGCGGGGGGGGGGGGGGAGGGGGGTAGAGTCGTACATGCGCGTACGCGTTTCTTCGAGAAACCGCAGAGGCGCGGTCTTGGCACGCGTGCTCCGCTCCTCGCTTATGCAAATAGGAATCCACGTACGTTGGTTTTTAAAAATATTTTTATTTTTCTTCATCATCTCGGGACATTCCTAAAACCGCTACCCATGAAATATATCGCGCACGCGTGACTATCGTTAAGTGTGCCGTTGTCGGATTCTCCCGAAGATGTCGTGTTTGACCGGAAGAGGATGCTTGGCGATCCGTCGTATTGGACGGGGCAGGTTGCAGCCTTGCGGGCATGCGCACTACGGAAATCCGTTTCCGAGAAACGAAAACCTGAACTCGACACGACGGGTCGAGCCACTTCACCTTGATATCCATGTGCGCATGCGGTACGTAGACGTTGGGAAAAAAAACAAGGGGAAAACGACGACTTTTACCGCTTGGAGCGCTGTGTCAATTAAGCAAAAGAAAAAAAAAAGTTGAATTTCATCTCTCCGAGCTTCACGGGCTCTCAGAGGCTGGTAAACAAAAATTCTCTCGTCGAATGTGATGGGTATCCGATCGGCCTACGGATTTCTCGTAATTAATGACGATGCCCCACTGACACGGAGATCAACGCTGAGAGGCACCTGCTCTCTTTGGCCCTAGGGTCCGATCGCGTACACCAAAAAAATTCTCTCCACCGATCGTCACGGTAAGTGGAGTGGAATCGTGGACCGAAAAAAGCGCTCTCACGTTTGCCGCTGTATAAAAGGAACGAGCGAGGAACCGGTCAATCCTGAAACCCATCGAACCGGCGTAGGAGGAGGAGGGGGGGGGGGGTCGAAAAGTACCGGGTTCCGAGAAAAGAAAGAAGTGTACGCGTTCTATCGAGACATCGAACCGATGAGAAAAAATTCGTTGGATTCGAATTTGCATAAGAATTTGTGAGATGCGGTAAAATCTCGCGTGTTTTCGATTCTGCTATCACGGTAAGGTGGGGGTAGTTGAGAAGTTTAAACGCGACGACAATGGCGGCCCGATTGAATTGGAAATTGACCTCGAGACCTCGAATCGCGAACGAACGGGTCTTTTGTCGCTGCGCGCGCCATCTTTGTCACACGAGTAGCGAAAACAGTACGGAGAGGTTAGGAATTACGTATACGGAGAGTGAAGTGTCAGGTAGAAGAAAATGTTGGATACGTTGGTTAAACGAGGAAAGGCTTTGAATTCCACGTGACCTTTTCCCCCACCCACCCCTTCCGTCGAGATGTATCCACGAGTCGCCCCCGGGTTTCACGGCTGATGTGGAAAAAAGCGCAAGACAGTGGCCAAAGAGTGAAAGATTGTATTTCACACGCCCGGGGGGCATCCCGAGGCCTCGCGCGCTCGGCTCAGGTAAATAAAGAGGACGCGAAGGAGCGACTCGGTATGTTGGGGCCGGGGGGAGGGGGAAAGGAGGTACGTACTCAAGAGTGGGAGTTTCTGAGATAGAGGGGGCGCCATGTCAGGTAGGAGGGAGAAGAAACGGTCTTGTCGCTCGAGCGATCGCCTTCGAGTTTTTAGTTCTCTCGCAGTCACCGAGCGTCAACGTTGGCGCAACGATCGCGTCTTTAAAATCCAACATATATACGTACGGCCGGGAGGGAACCAACGGTTCTTATCTTCTCGGTCCATCGGTGTTGTGCTACGTCGCGCGTGTCTCCCTCGACTCCGCGCCATGTCCGTTTTCGGGCCGAGGTAGCTCGTTTCGTTAGTGCGCGAGTGAAGGGCTATATACATAGGTATATCTCCTTCACCCAACCACGGGAAAAACCTGGGCTGTAAGAGAGCGCAGAGAGGAGGAAGGTGGGACCCTCGTGCGAAATTCCACGAGGGCTTCCGACGCCAGTGCCCCGCTGCGCGCACCGAGAGAGCGCATACCTCGGCCGGCCGGCGGGAGGGGGAAGACACAGCGTGGAGAAAGGGAAGAACGATAGTTGAATACGAGAAAGCTGTGGATTTCGCCCGGGGAGGGAGGGGTAAGTGCACTCCCGTGGGAAATGTGACGAGTCACGTGATACGTGTGTATTTCGGACGAGTGGAGAAGACCCGAAGACGGATACGAGAGGGTTATACATAAGAAGACAATTGAAGAATGAGAGGCAGCAATGAAGAGGGGGCAACCCCGTATTGTAGATGTCGGGTCCTATACTTGGGTAGCTCGGTGCCTCACGCGAGCAAGGAAGGCCTCCTCGGGGTTCAGGAACCCCTGCGGGAACTGTATCCCGAGCAGGGTGCCCTGGGCGCTCGAGGAATCGACAGTTGGCTCAGCGTCTGGAGCAACGGTCTTTTGCTCGAGAACGTTGACGAGCACAGGAAAAAAGTCACGAGATTCTTTCCGATCGAGGCGTTGCACTATTGCGCCGCGGTGCGTCACGTGAAAGGTGGCACTGGCGGTGATTCCTCAACTACGGGTGGCGCGACTACGAGATTTTTGCCACTCGATTCACCGTTCGCCCGTACCCCAAGCGCTAATCATCCGCCGTTGTTCGCTGCGGTGCTCAGACGAACCACCGGTATCAAAGTCCTCGAGTGCCACGCCTTTATCTGTAAACGCGACATGGCGGCCAATGCCCTCGTACGTTGTTGCTTCCACGCGTACGCCGATAGCAGTTACGCGAAGGGCTTGGATCCGACGACGATAACTGGTAGCAACGGAGCTGTCGCCGCGCCCTCGAACGGTGGAGGTCTCTATCATACACTGGGTAGTTCGAGCCTTGACAACGAGGGATCCTCACCACCGCTGGATACCCGATCAAACGACGAACTTGTCAGCCTTTGTAACGGCGATGAGAATCACAAGGTCTGGGCCAAGGGAAGAGACGAGATTGATACGGTTTATCAGGAACAGGGTACCCTCAGAAGCACCAGAGGCTCGAGACCGCGTCAGTTAGTCGCGCCACCACCACCACCGCCTCCACCTCCACCGCCGCAATCACTCCTCGGTGAAGATTCGGCCGCTCGCAGAAAACCACCGACTAATAAGAAACTCAAGAAGAAGAATCGATCGGATGAGTTTCAGCAGCATCATCACGGGATGGGTCAACAGGCGATTTACACGAACGGTGCTCATCACACATTGGCTCATCCAGCCAGGCAGCAGCACTATCACCAAGCACCGCCACCCAGCGGGAGCAGATCCCTAGCGGGTACCCTAGCAAGACCCACACCCGTACTCCTAGTACCCGCCGCAACTTTACCCCGTAAAGCCCACCATCACCATCACCATCATCACCACCAGAGTCGCGGTATCGTACCCGCGGCTGCTCCGATCATACCGATCTATGCTCCACTCCCGGTTGTCCCACCTCCACCGCCACCACCAACTGCTCTATATCAGGGTGGAAGTTACGGGACGGCTGGTAACAGAGGAAGAAGATCCCACCAGGGCATCGTCGAGGACTCCAACACCCTCGGAGCTTCTCGCCGGCTCACCGCTTCTCACGCCGATTTGACCGTAACCAGCGCCGATCCGGAAAATCAGCAGCAAGAGAACGAGTCTCGTTTCGGTACCGGGATCTACAGGCGCAAGGGACACCTCAACGAGCGGGCTTTCTCTTACAGTATCAGGGCGGAGCATCGCAGCAGGAGCCACGGGAGTCTCGCTTCCCTCGGATTCAGCCCGGCACAGAACGGCGCTGGCGGACCCGCCGCCATACCCAAGGAGGAGAAGAAGGACAGAGAGATTGCTCAACTCGTCGCGGGACTCAATCTCGACGAGCAGAACCGTCATCCAACCGGACCTTATCCGCGACCCAATCATCATCATCATCATCACCATCATCAGATGCAGCAACCCCACCCGTTGCCTCGGCCCAGGCCCCGCTAATCTTCGTTCCAATCTACCAGCGCGTCGATCTTTGACCCAGCCATTTTTTCTGACACTAGGACTAGGACTGAAGGGCCGCGAAGAAACGCTCGTGAACATCGGCTATCGGTCGGTTTTTCAAGTGCAACGTGCTCTTCCACGAGGAATTGCTATTTTATCGTTTTTGTTTAGTTTCTTTCTTTTTTTTTTTTTTTTTTTTTTTTTTTTTTTTTTTTTTTTTTTTTTTTTTCTTTT
>JAPYZJ010001929.1:0-31229 GCA_030522765.1 Ophioninae sp. B BG-2022a
TAGAAACGGGTTTGTTTGGGTTTGTTTGGATTTACGTAGAAACGGGTTTGTTTGGGTTTATATAGAAACGGGTTTGTTTGGGTTTATGTAGAAACGGGTTTGTTTGGGTGTACATAGAAACGGGTTTGTTCGGGTTTACGTAGAAAAGGGTTTGTTTGGATTTGTTTGCGTTTGTTCGAGTTTACGTAGAAACGGGTTTGTTTGGGTTTGTTTGGATTTACGTAGAAACGGGTTTGTTTGGGTTTGTTTGGATTTACGTAGAAACGAGTTTGGGTTTCCATAGAAACGGATTTGTTTGGGTTTGTTTGGATTTACGTAGAAACTAGTTTGGGTTTATATAGAAACGGGTTTGGGTTTAATTAATTCGAAAATTAAATGTTTATTTCCATGTATAATTATATTACGAAAATCCAAAAAAGTATATGGGTTGAAAGAAAAAGTTTCGAACAAAAAATTTTTGGCGCAGTCCAGACGCATTGGGTCGTTTTCGTCCGAATGATGAGCTTACGTCGTTTTAATTCAACTATCGGTTTTCGTTTCGCGAATAATTCCAAAGTGAAATTTAGCTCGAAGTTAATGGACTCGGTATAAGCGTTCGAGGCTATACTAGAATATCCCTTTATCGTCCCAATTAGACTTAAGATGATCCAGGATGTTCGTACAGTTTTACGTGGTGAAGAACTTCTCTGGAATTCCTCGTGTAAATCGGGTTGCCAAGTTTGTTGAAATGAAATTATTTCGCAGAATAGAAAGCGTTACAAGTCCGTTTCTTCGACTTATGTTTTATAATATCTTGATCTCCAGCGTCATTTTTCGTTCCTGATTATCGTACGTTTGAAAATAGCTGAAGATTGCCACGAGCAGGTGGCATTGTGCGATCGAAAATAAAGAACGGATCAGACCAGGTGGGTTCAACTTTTTCGAACCAGTAACTTCCAAATGTCCTGGATGGAATCTGATAATCGGATCATCAGCCAGACTACTCCGTCTACGTTTTCCCATTTCCAATATTCGCACGAACCTCCCTTTCGTACCGGCTGGTGGCTTCGTCGGCTCTCTGGAAGAGAGGAAATGGGAGAGAGCCAAAGAGAGAGAAAATAGTTCACTCAACGTCCCACTGGATGGATCGTCAGGCAAAAAGTTCGTCCGAAATGAAATCGAAAAAGTACAAATATTGATTACATTGTACGTGACTGAAAATTCGAAAAAAAAATCGGAAAAAAACAACATTACAGTTTTTTGTTACCACGTCAAAGTCGTGATGGAAATTCCGTAAAATCTAAAGTTTGGTTTGACGATTTAAGGGATCGTCACAGTTTGAAATTAAAAAAAAATCGATTTTTTTTTTGTTGCTTTATTGGATAGTATACACTGTTATAAACACTTTCCCAAATTTTCTCAAACACTTTTATAAACATTGTTATAAACACTTTCTCAAACTTCAATCTTTAAACGCGTTTTTTTCGGAATGGTGTTTTTCAAAACGGTTTCCACTCTCAAAGGCAGAGTTTTGAAGATATCCAGTTCCAATTTGGAGAGGACATTTTGTGGGAACTTTTTTTTTGACGTATAATTTGAACAATTTTTTTAACTATGATACACCTAATAAATGAACTTAAAAAAATCATTATTCATTCCTCATGAATATACTTATTTATAAAAAAAAACCGGACGGATAAGTTCATTTTTGCATTTAAAAAAAAATCACGAAATTCAGTGATTTTTCGAAGGGTCAAACTGTGACGATTCCTTAATGGATGACCATCGGTTGCATCTATTGGATTCATCCTTAGGCAATTCCTGTCTTATCGGAATCCCCGATCCCATCGAATAGACCCAACTCCCTCTTGGATGATCGACCAAACAATGACCTACAAATATTCCTCTTTTTTCGTTCCACTTCTACAACAGATTGCACATCCCGGAAAAAAAAATTAAAATCCTCGCAATTCCGCTTTCCAATTCCGGATAATCGATGTCGATTATCGAAGTTGGGGCTACGGGTTGGTACACTCGGTACACGGATCGGTGAAGCCTGTGCATGCTGATAACCCAATTCATTGGGTCCGAGTAATTATTTTTTGTCTTATTAGATTTATATGTGGCAACGTTGAATTTTTTTTTCTTCCGGATTCTGGGTGTACTCAGCTGACTCCTTTAGCCATATTTCTTCGCTGTCACGATATTATGTAAATTCTGTATCGCTGACCGGAAGTTCATATTAAAATCGATATAACTTATAAGATTATTCGACTATTATAATTTTTTTTGTCTATTAGATTTTTACGTATTTAATAAATCTAAATCTCATTTTTTTGTGACAATCTTATTGACTTTCTGTTGTATCTATCGTTTTCAAGGAACCGGAAGTTGACCATTTTTTTACCTACCGAAACAAAATTGCGTTGATAAATTCCAATTTTCAAATATTAATTACTCGGTAATTAGATCGATAAGTGGCATTGAAATTTTACAGAATAATTGAATATGCAAAAATTTGAAATATTTAAAAAAATCATGCGAATCTTATGGATTAACCTACCCCGATAAAACTATTTTTAAAAAATACCAGAAGTGTGTCGTTTTATCTGTCAACTTCGACGCAACTCCCCCGTCGTCCATTCTGTTGTACAACGACCGTTGTACTCCGCTTTGCGTCCAATCGTGTTCGGCAAGGCAAACTGATCGGTTGGAAGCAAAAACGTATTCGATCCAAAGTGGATATAGAAGACCAATGGGACGGCGGTCTTCCGGCTAACTGTGTCATACACACCTAAATATGAACTCGCGCGATAAAGGTTTCGTTTATTCCCAATGCTGTATGCGGTTTTGCGGGATGGGTTATTGGACGATCCAACCGCCAGGAATGGCGAAGAGGTCTCGGAAAGGAAATACATCGAGAAAGAGAAAGAGAGAGAGAGAGAGAGAGACGGAATTGGCGGAATAGCTGCAAATGACCCGGAAGTGGAAAAAGGGATGATAGAAATGGGACACGAGAGTTCCTTGGCTCGGAGAACAGCACAGAACTGGAACTATGCTGAAAAGAAGAAATTAGGGAACATCCTCTAGCTGCAACATCCGTCGATTCACCTATGCATGCGGAATACGTGTTAAGGAGGCCAAGCGGGTCTTGGGCTTTTTCAAACCCGAGGGCTTGACCCAATTTTTCAGCTTTAAATGATCCTTGCATTTGGAAAACTAAAGCTTGGTAGTTCGAATTTTTTGAAAGTTCTGCGTTTAAGGGATCTTGTCAATGTCAAATTAAAAAAAAAAAATTTTTTTATTGGCGTATAGTAAACACTGTTTCAAACATTTTTTCAAATTTTTAAATCGAAATTCAAATTATTACGGTCGCTACAGAGTTTTTTGTAAAAAAGGAGCGTGACATCTACCCAGTTAATCTTTAAACGCGTTTTTCTCGAAATGGTGTTTTTCAAAATGGTGTTCACTCTCAATGGAAGAATTTTGAAGATATCTGTTTCCAATTTTGAGAGAATATTTTTAACGTCATTTTCTATGACGCTATGAAGGTTTTTTGTTTTTTTTTTAATTTGACAAAATGGTGGCGATTTGAACAAAGGATTGGGAATTTGGCACTTTTTTCGACAGTTTTCCGTAAAAAAAGGAAGATTTCGAAAAAGGCTTCCATAGCGCGATAGAGAATGACGTTAAAAATGTTCTCTCAAAATTAGAAAACTTTTCTTCCGAGAGTGGACATCGTTTTTTAAAACACAATTTTTTTCGAAATCGTTTTTGAAGAAACGATTTTCAAAAAGTTGTGTTTTCAAAAATGGATTTTTTGAAAATTTCACACCCAGATGATTCACCGTTCCCTTAAGAGGGAAAATTTCACCCTTCCCTTAAGAGGGAACGGTGCATCCAAATTTGAAGAAAATCTGTTGAATTCTTCCGATTTTTCAAATTTTCAAAACTTTTCCTAGCGACTTCGTAATGTTCATATTCATCACTAGGCTCGTTTATGCCCATGTGACTGGAAACACACGAAAGATTTTTCTCGCGTTTTCAACGTTCGAGGCTGGATCGTTTGATGTGTTCACTGGATTATATCACGAGTGAAAACAAAGAGATCTTTTTTATGAACTCTATTTTCTTTGCTACTCAATTTTTCTCCTTTTTCTTTTTTTTTGGATTTATTAACTCAAAAATAACGAAAATGTATGTTTTTAGGTTATGTAATAACGAATGGATATTTATTCCTACAACTTTGTGACGTTGCAGGAGTAGTGCTTCATTAGTATCTTCAATTAAAAGGCTCTCTCTACTGCCCATTGTCCAACTTTGATGAATTGCGGTTTGGACCATTAGCTGTTGATCCAATCCTTGTAGAATCGGATAACCAATGTACGCCCATGGCTTCGCTCGTCCACACACCGGAAACGGATATCATGTACGTCAGGTATGGATTTCAGAATCGTATTGTGGTCAAGTTCGTCTACCAAATTTATGATCGAAAATACATTTGCCAAATACTTCAAAGAATTGTTTCATGGATAAATAGATTGATACATAAATTGAAAAATATTATGATAAGATATAATATATTTTATCAATATTAAATAATAAAATGTAAATTTTTAATTCATCATTTTTTATTTCTTAAATAATAAAATTTAAATAATAATTTTATCAAATATGAAATACTTTTAAAATACCCTAAATGATTTTTAACTATTATTAAATATTTATTAAAACACTGAAAAACGTAAATGAGATTGAAGCTGATGAATCTTTGAAATCAGTATTTCACTGAAGACCTTTACAGCCATGTCATTTCTACAAGTACGTGGAAAGGACGCGAACCAGAAAAAGGAAGGGTCCAGGCAAAACGAAACGTAGAGAAATCCTTAAAGCATTCACTTTGACATATCAAACGCTAGGGAAAAGCTTCAGCTTTTTTTCTTCGTTCAAACGACGCGACAATATTTTTAAAAAATAATACATTCACAAAGTATGATAATTGAATATAAAAAATAGAATAATTCTATTTTAAAAAATCATGGGATCTGGACAAAACAATTTTAAAAAAATTATTAAACTAGAACGAACAATTTTTTAATTGAGATATTTTTTCGTTGCCTTTTTGGAACACATGTGCAGCTCCTGGCAAAACCTCCATCAACCCCAAACGAGTATTGTCAAATTTGACTTCAATTATTATCAAAAAAGAAAAAAAAAATTTTTCACGTATCATGTTTGTTAAAAAATTAAACGTATAGTTTAACGATGCTTTCAATGATACGTAAATATCTATCTGAAAAAAATTGAATTTCCAGTCCAGAATTGAATAGAATAAAAAAATGTCCGACGACCGAATAATCCGAGACTTCGGATTTTTCAACTGGATTTTCCACATTTGATAAATATATGGTCGAACTGAATCAGGATATTGTCGAAGTTCGAAAATGTCGAATCGAATTGACGAATAATCGACATAATTGTAAATCAGAAATGGATCCTCGAAAAGGTCCAAGCAAAATGGTTTCCACGTTTGACTATCAAAGGGTCTTTCGACTGGTCGTTTTTTGTCGAGGCATATTCCGAGGCATTTCAGTTATATCCCTTGACCTCTCGGTGGGGCACAAAGCGAGTCCTTCAGAGGTCAACAGAAGTGAGTGGAGAGGAATGGAGCCAAAAAGAGGCGAGGGAGGATGTGAACCACCTAGATCTCGGGATACCGGGGGAATAACCCGAAATCTTGGAGAAGTAATTTCCGTCTTCACCCTCTCTATGTATACGTGTGTGTGTGACCTCTTCGACCTTATTTTTGATATTTTCGAATTTTAGGGTTCGCACCGACCAAAACGGTTACTAATATATACATAAAAAATCAGGTAAAACGGTCAGCCTGTAAGTCAATTTTAAAGGGTGCTTCAAAGGGAGTGATTTTTTCCATTTAATTAACAGGGGTTTATGGACCAGTTGCGTCATATATTTTTTATCTGTTTTAATATTGATCCAAAAAATGTAAAACTTATCAAGTGTCTCTATTATAGCTATAGGTACTTCAGAAAAAAATGAGAGCTTTTGAAACCCAAACAAACCCGAACAAAAAAAAAATACAAAAATTAATTTTCACCAATCGGAGCTATGTTTTTTGTATTGCGTAATAATTGGGATAAAAATTGGCACTAAAAATCTCATATTTTTTTCTAAAGTACCCATAACTATAATATTGACACTCGGTAACTTGCAAAATTTTCGGAGCAATATTAAATCAGACAAAAATTATATACCGCGACTGATCCATAAGCCCATGTTAATTAAATAGAAAAATTCACTCTTTTCGAGGCACCCTTTAAAATTAACTCATAGGCTGAGCTTTTTACGTTATTTTTTTTATATACATTAGTAACCTTTTTGGTACGTGCGAGGGCTAAAATTCGAAAAAACCAAAAATAAGGATAACCCTATTGTACCCTCGTAGAAACGTGGAAAAAAAAAAAGATTGGGAGGGAATGACGAGAGGGAGGTCGAGCTGGATGGGAGTTTATCTCAAAGTGGCACAAAGCTTGAGAGTCATGGAAAGTCCCGGCGCTTATTTCATATACCTCAACAAGCAGAGTTCACAAACTCGAGGCCACTTCGCGACCGAGCTAGACTTGGAATTTCAGTGCCTATATGCTTGGATCTTTTGCACCCTTGGCTCCTTTCCTATTCTCTGGCTGGTACCCTTCAACCCTTTCCTTTCTCTCCATCCATCACTGATCCTCCTAGCGTGCTCTCCAAAAAACCAGGAACTTCCTTCCAATCTCTTTTTCACGACTCTCGTGACCTTTCTTTAATTCGGTAGCGATGTGCCCCTCAACCTAATGACGACAACGCAGCAACAAAAAGTTTTGGATTCGCTGGAACTAAATAACCTCAGATAAGCCTATCACAGGGCTATTTGAGGTTATTCAACCTCAATCGTATTATCGTTTGAGGTTATCTAACTTATATTATTATTATTATTATTATTATTTGAGGTTTTTGAGGTTGGTTAACCTACACAGGGTGTCCCACGTAAGAACGTCATCCGTGAAATGGGGAGTTGGGTGTGAAATTCTGAGTCGATTGATATAAGCAGCTATGGTTCCCGGATCAACCCCTGAATTGTTATTGATTTTTAAAGGCAGCCAATCAGGCGCGCCCGTTGAGTGGGCTTAGCCTCGGAATAATTATTATATTTAGACGTTTGGTGTCATATCGCAGGTCCGTGACGATGTATTTTTATACCTTGAAGACAAATCCACAATTTAATTCGCGTTGAACTCTCCATTTGTAGGGAAAAATGTCGAAAAAATATTCTAGAAAGTTTTTTCGCATTTTCCCAGTCTAATTTTGAACCTTTGGTAAAAACTCGAGCATATTCGTAATCAGGGGAAAGTTTCCGATTTAATAGAGCCTTTTTATAGTCTAAAAAGGGAAAAAAAATATTTCGTCTTCCCCGGTCACTTTTCTGGAATCTCAAAAATCACGATATTTCAAAAGGTCGTAGAGTAGGCTTTTTCTATGCGATAGAGATTCATTTGGTGGGTTTGGAAAAGGTTTTTGCCTGACAAAGTCCACTTGAAAAATCGAAAAAAAAAGAGGCAAAGGGGTATGTATGGAAAAATTGGCAAAAATCGATGGTCCAACTTTGAAATTCTGGCAAAAATCGAAAAATCATCGGATTTGAATGATTAAAAAAGCATTTTGACGAGAAAATCATAACGAAGAGATTGAGCACAGAGTGGAATGCCAAATTTTTAAGGAAAAAAAGTTATCGATGATTTAGTGATTTAGTGACGTCCAAGGCTAAGCCCGCTAAAAGGGCGTGCTTGATTGGCTGCCTTTAAAAATTAATAACAATTCAGGCGTTGATCCGGGAACCGTACAACCTTATGTCAATCGCCTTTTTTTTACCCCCAACCTCCCATTTCAAGAATGACATTCTTAATAAATAAATAGACTGATATATCAGACTATCGTTGCAAAATATTAAAAACGGCTTGACGGGATTGCGAATACGTTACGAGGGAAAAAGTTCTCGGGATGACGTTAGCCTGAAAGGTACGTCGGTGCGCATTTGTTTATTGAAGCGAGCCTTTCCTGTATTCGGTTTTTGTCAAGTTGATGGCGTTGAATGACGGTCGAGGATGAGGGATAAAATCGAACGAGACCACGCGAAACGAAGCGAGAATATGGGAAAGAGAAGAGAGGGACGAAGTTAAAATCGAATGGCCCTGATAACAGGTGGCCATTAGTGATAACAACTTCGGAGTGGTGTATAACGGTTCAGAAACATAGACAGGCTGTGCTTGCGATTCTGGTGTTCCATGGCCAAGAGAATCGAACCCCTTCCACCTCTTTTCTTTCCCTCCTCTCTTCACTTTCTCCTTCTGTCTTTATCTCTTATCACCCAACCGACGAACTGTCTACGACAAAAGCTACTCCCGCCTCTTTTAGACCTTCGTGTATAGTATATGCAGCTTAAAAAGAGACAGCCAACGAGAAATAAACTTTTGTCAGTTCCATCCATTTGTTTGGGTTTGTTTGGGCTTGTTTCGTGGCCCAACCCAAACTCGGCGAAACGGCATCGAAGCAATTATTCACAGACCGGAAATCATCGCACCCTCCACAAAACCTAATGCTTAGACTCTGTGTGAAAGCTCGAAATTTTCGTAAATTTTAAACATTTGGAAGTTACTAAATTTCGTAAATTTTAAAGATTTGGAAGTTACTGAATTTTGTAAATTTTAAAGATTTGGAAGTTACTAAATTTCGTAAATTGTAAACATTTGGAAGTTACTAAATTTCGTAAATTGTAAACATTTGGAAGTTACGAAATTTCCTAAATTGTACACATTTGGAAGTTACTAAATTCCCTAAATTTTAAACATTTGGAAGTTACTAAATTTCGTTAATTGTAAACATTTGGAAGTTACTGAATTTCGTAAATTGTAAACATTTGGAAGTTAGTAAATTCCGTAAATTATTAAAATTTGGAAGTTACTAAATTTCGTAAATTGTAAACATTTGGAAGTTACCAAATTTCCTAAATTGTAAACATTTGGAAGTAACCAAACGTCGTAAATTGTGAAATTTTCTAACTTACTAAATATGTTAAAAAACAATATTCCTAAATAATAACATTTTTATAAAATTCATTATTATAAATTATACAATTTTCTTTACTCGACAATTTTATAAATTACAAAATAATATTCGGTGAAAATATTTTTCAAAGTTCGAAAATGCAAGTAGCCAGTAAGAAATGATTTTTTGAAATTCGTTGATTAAGGGGTTGAAATAAAACGATTGCTACAGCTTTTTCAACGATCCTGGAAATAATGATTTTGGATAAATAATTTTTTTACTGGATTAATTAATTGGATAAAATAGGGTTTTGCAATCGAAACGTAACAAAGTTTAATCCCTAGGGACCATTAATTCCCTTGAATATTCGAGCGATGGGATAGCGAAACAACATTCGATTATCCTCACTGGAATACGAGTGATTCTTCAGCCGGTACGATTTCACGGATATCTCACACCGATTCTCTCCAGGGATACCGAGGGTAATGAGAATTTAAACTCTGTTAAATCGTACAGTGCGAAACAGATGCTCTTTGCGTTGCTTGCCATTATTTCCTCCAACTTCCATCCGGGGTTCACTCTCCGTCTTCATTCCTCTGAACATTGCGAAAATTAAAGCGTTAACGAATCCCTCGAAGTCCATACGAACGAAAAATTTACACAATTGTATCTTTGTTGCTCCTTTTTTATTTAATTTCCCAAAAAGCTCAAAATTTCCCACGAAAACTTCGCTGGAGAATTTTTTGTTTTTCGAAAAAGGCGAAAATCAGAAAAGCTGATGAAAAAGTAGAAAAAAAACGAAGGAAAAGGAAAGAAAAGAGAAACTGTATTGATTATTATCACGACACGATCTAGCTTCGTAAATTCGCGATTCTCCGATTTTTCACTAACTTTTTAATAAAATTGTATCCTTGTTTTTCCTTTTTTATTCAATTTTCCAAAAAGCTCAAAATTTGCCACGAAAACTTTACCGAGGAATTTTTTATTTTTCGAAAAAGTGGAAAATCAGAAAAGCTGAGGAAAAAGTAGAGAAAAAAATGAAGGAAAAGGAAAGAAAGGAGCAACTGTATCGATTATTATCGAAAGTGAAAAATGAACGTTTCCAAAAATTAGTTTATTGTCGAATTAGGTATTTGCAATGCTAAACACGAAGGACACGATTTTTACCATCTTTTTAATACAATTGTATCCTTGTTTTTCCTTTATTATTCAATTTTCCAAAAAGCTCAAATTTGCCACGAAAACTTTGCCGGTGAATTTTTTATTTTTCGAAAAAGTGGAAAATCAGAAAAGCTGAGGAAAAAGTAAAGAAAAAAATGAAGGAAAAGGAAAGAAAGGAGGAACCGTATCGATTATTATCGAAAGTGAAAAATGAACGTTTCCAAAAATTAGTTTATTGTCGAATTACGTATTAGCAATGCTAAACACGAAGGACACGATCCAGCCTCGTAAATCCGCGATTTCCAGATTTCAGAGATACTTTTTTTTCATCTCCAGTACTTAGCACCTTAACTTTTTGAAAACTTGCGAATCAGCCCCGTTGAGAGATAATTCGAAGAGGAAAAAAAGGTGAAGACACGCGTGAGGATGAACCCAAACGAAAAAAGCGGTTCGCACACTCGAATATCCGGCTTGGAATGTACGTGTGAAATCTTGAGAAAAGAATCAACGAGGAAACGTGAAAAAACTCGGAAAGTAAGCGTAAGTGTTCCCGCGAGGGTGGCCAACTCTTGCACGTGCAGGATTCTTTATTCCCCTTCGTCGTACGGTCTAACAGTCTACAAGTTTACGGTCACCGCCGCACAGGGACTTTTTTTCTCCCTTGTTTTATCATCCCTCCTCCCCTCCTTCCCCTATATAAGTAATCGTCTTTTTCACGTTTTTTTTTCAGTCCTCACCTAATATCGCGTTTTAGACGGATAAACGTGATCAAAAATCACGATAAAGTGCCAATAACCTTCGTTGACTAATATCGATAAACACAAATTTTTATTTCGCCATTTTAGCTTTAACTGTAAAATTTGTATTTCCTCCACGTAACTTACGATAGAAATAATAGTTTTACAGAAAACAGTTTGGTTTTGTAAAAATCGAAAGGACGTTTTGGCATTTTTAATAAAAATTTTAAAAAGGTCTAGAAAATGGTATTTTTCACAATTTTCATCGAAATTACTGATTTTCTTAAACATTTGTTATAAATAACTATTTAACAACCTTTAGTTTCGTATTTAAGGGAAATTTATTAAAAAAAGGATAATTATATTAAAATTAATTTTTTCAAATATATACCTACGTACTTATTTACACATAAATATAATATTTTATGTACTATATAATTTCACTACTTATAATATAATTTCATTTCTTATAATATCTAATATAGTATATTTTTATAATAATTTCATAACTAATATTTGAAAAAATTGATAACGTATTCGAATAAATGAATAACTGACAATTCTACAAATCGAATAATAACCAAAACCAAATTATTTTTCACAAATCTTTGTTTAAACAAATAAAGCTCGTGTTTTTGGACTCTCATTATTAGCCAAGTAAGCTATTAATTACTTTTTTGAACATCGATCCATATTCCCACGAAAATCACTAAGGTAACCAAGAAATTCCAAATTCCCCATAAACCCCAGAATTTCGTACTGAATTTCGTTTTGAATTTGCAGACTGAACAAAAAAGAAGCTTGAAGAATCGTCGATGCGTTTAAAATTCTTCGCAGCGTGACAACACTTGTTAATATTTTCAATAAAATACCATCAAATATTCCGTAAACCAAATGGATAGGAGTTTATTAGAATGATGAAATTTTCACATACATCAGAATCCCAGTACAAATTGTATCGACGAGGAATGTTCGTTTGTCGTTGGAACGTCAATTTGTATCTCATTGTGTCGATTATACAGAAACTCCAACCTCCCCCCCTTCCCCTTTCCGAAAACCTCATTCCACTTTCCCATTGTTAATCCAAGTGTGGGCTTCGATTGAACTGCGTTTTATCGTTTCAAGCTGGCCGCAGCTCTCAGCCGGAGAATATTGAACGCTGCCAATTTTCGGTCCTCCAAAATATACGCGCGTATCGCATAGCAATGAGCTTTGTGCTTCCCGAAAGCTCCGAATCGTGTTTGCTCCTCAAAATCAGAGGTACAGGGTGACAGGGAGGGGGAAGGGTGGAGGTGAAAAAGAAATGCATCTTCGTTTTCCTGTTGGTAACGCTTGGAGAGAAAGCGAGAGCGAGAATGAAAACCGCCGTCAGCGCCACTACTCGAGAACTACGAATGGGGGTTACCCCCGGGCGAACACGGCTCCGTCCACTTCGAAATTTTGAAATCATTTTTCTCTCAAACGGCTGAACCAAATGGTATGAAATTTGTTGTGTGCATTCAGGACGATGGCACCGAACGTCTCATGATCGCCATTTTGGATAAAAATGTTTCGTCCTTGAGAAATCGCGACGAGAAAACGAGAACACGCTTCCGTCCACTTCGAGATTTTGAAATCATTATTCTCTGAAACGGGTGAACCAATTGGTATGAAATTTGTTGTGTGCATTCAGGAAGATGGCACCGACCCCCCCTCCCCCCGTCGCCATTTTTTATGAAAAACTTTCGTTCGTACTTTTTGTTTTACAGGATTTCCATCGTTGATGCTCGCGTGGTAATACAAACTGTAATTTTTTTTTTGGTTTAAGAAATTGCGATTGAAGACTTACACGTATTGGGACCGTGAAATAAAGTGGGGTTAAAAGGGAGATGGCAGTATGTGGGGGGTAACTCGAACATTACTCCGTACGTTCAACAGTGAACCGAGGTCAATCCAATAAAGCTCGACTGACTGGGCTCGAAACGTCGATTAGGATACGAGATACGTAATTATCGGAAAGAGGAACGGTTACGTTTTGAGGTTATGAGGGTCATGACAAATGCATGAATTTCGGGAGTTCGCGCATTTTTCGAAAGAAATACATTTATGGGAAAGAAATACATTTTTTAAGCTTCTTAACAATACAAATGCCAAGGTTATGAATTAAATACTTAATATTTGATGTTTAAAATTTGAAATGAAAAAATTTAATATCAAATTAAGTATTTCGTTGGTATATGTTTCTGTTTCGTATTTTCGGCGTATATTTTTGTTCCTAATTTTTCTGATACATTTTTGCTTTTCTTTTAATACGTGTTTTTTCGAAAAAGCATATTATAAGAAAGTACGAAAACAAAAGAACGAATTTTTGGAATAATAATTTGATAATATAAAAAATATTTCAAATTTAATACTTTAAATTTAATATTTCAAATTTAATACTTCAAATTTAATATTTCAAATTTAATACTTCAAATTTAATATTTTTGATCCAATATTTTTAATTTAATATTAAAAATAAAAAAATTGATAAATAATTTGATGAGAATAAATTGGAGCAAGAGTTGGGCCAATATTGGAGGTTCCCTTGAAAAAGTGGCTTCAGTCTTGGGCTGTAGTTTTTCTCGAATGCCAAGAACCGGAAATGGCACATCATATCACAGGAGTTCTAGACATCAGGCAAGGAAACATTACCAACTGTTGATAACAGTTACATCTAAACGTTCCATTTTACAATTTCCTCTTTCTATCTCTTTCTCTTTGGTTCTTTCTCTCCCACCGGGTTTTCGCGTTGTCGTTCGTTCACCCTTGTCGGCTTGGAAACTTCACGGTTTTAAGACCCTCGTTAATTACGCATTTACTTAGGTCTCTCGCGCTGTGGTATCCATATTTACACGCGAGTAGCCAGAAGGCAGGCATCCAGGTAATGCTAGAGGAATGAAAATATTCACAATTCACTGGACCCTGGTTAATCCGATTTAAACACGAATTACCCCAATCTCGTGGGAAAGAATGAAAGTGCGTTGACACTTTTCTCCTTTCGTTCGAAATTTTTTTTTCTTCAAACGTTGAGATATTCGACTCGAAACTCGTACGAACGAAAAATTTACACAATTGTTTTCTTGTTGCTCCATTTTTTATTCAATTTTCCAAAAAAGGCCAAAATTTGCCACGAAAACTTTGCCGGTGAATTTTTTCGTTTTTCGAAAAAGTGGAAAACCAAAAAAGCGGAGGAAATGAGAAAAGCATTTTTAAAGTGAATGATCAAAAAATTTCCAATATTTTAGAAACGAATAAGAAATTATTAAAAAATGAATTTCGATTTCATTCGATTTTTAAAAACGTTGAAAAGCGGTAGCTTAAAATTCCTCAAAAGATGAACGAAAAGAGCATGGGACTCGAAGGAAATAAAATTTCAAAGCTTTTCAACAAGGCAAACGTCAGAATTGTGAATTTTCGATCACGTGAAATATTTCGTTCGAGCCTTCGCAAATATCTCTTACATGGGGAATAACGTTCTTTGCAATTCACTTGTAACGTTTCTGCATCAGGGAAAAAAAAAAAAAGAAAACAGCCATACATAGAAAGAAGGAAAGGAAGCCTGAGAGGTCCTGAATCCTGAGAGTACGAAGTGAAATTCTGCGATCAATTGTCCCCTCTCTCTTCTTCCCCCTTCCTCTTATTCTTTGGCCTAGACCCACGAGGGTTTCTCCTCGAGTAGTCAACAGGTCGATGCACCGACGGAGCGTCGGAGTTCAAAAAGTAAAAATGTCTCAACGGCTGCTGGAGGCTCTTATTTCTTTTTTTTTTATTCCAAACCTCTTTTGTCTTTTCGTTCAAACGATCCGCATCGTTATTGTGCATATCGGACGACTGGTCTTCTCTTATTCGTCCTCGTAATGCCTCCTGTGAAATTTGCGCCTCTCGAGACTCAGATTTATTTTATTTTATTTATTATTTTATTTAAAATACAATTTTCATGGCTGAGTATTAATTATTATTATTTCCATTGTCTATGATTATTCCTATTATTAATTATGATTTTTATTACCGATTCATTAATTCCTTTATTATTTATTTCCACTTATTTTACTTTGTTTATTTAACTTTTTTTTGTGTCCCATTTAATTTCAATTTCTTATTTTGTTTTTGTTATAATTTTATTGTAGGTATTATTTACTATATTATCCCTGCCAAACTGTGGAAATTCGAAAAACCAGAGATTCCTAATTAAAAACTAATTAGAAATAATAACCAGTCAATGGTCATGGTCATGACAAAACATCATTATTTGGGTTTGTTTGGGTATCTTTGTATTCGTTGCGTGTGTTTGTTTGGGTTTGTTTGGGATCGTTTGGGATTGTTTGGGATTGTTCAGGTTTGTTTGGCATTAATTGGGATTGTTTGGGTTTGTTTGGCATTAATTGGGATTGTTTAGATTTGTTTGGCATTAATTGGGATTGTTTAGATTTGTTTGGCATTAATTGGGATTGTTTGGGTTTGTTTGGCATTAATTGGGATTGTTTGGGTTTGTTTGGCATTAATTGGGATTGTTTGGGTTTGTTTACCATTAATTGGGATTGTTTGGGTTTGTTTGCCATTAATTGGGATTGTTTGGGTTTGTTTGGCATTAATTGGAATTGTTTGGGTTTGTTTGGGATTGTCTGGGTTTGGGAGACAATTTGTGATCGTTTGGGTTTGTTTGGGATTGTCTGGGTTTGTTTGGGTTTGTTTGATGTCATGCTTTGCTTGGGTTTATTTCTCGGTGATATTTTGTCAGGTGACATGGAACCGAAGATTCACTGGCTACCCGAGACGACGCAGAATTCCGCGATAATTGTACAATCGTTATAGATTTCGACGAGACGTTGCCTCCCCCCCCCCTCTCCCTGCCATTGACTTTGTGCGCGAAAGCAAACGGTAAAGACACCCGCCTCTTCTGTGAATTTTTATGCAAAAATCGATAATTGAGGATGCGGAGAGAGAGAGAGAGAGAGAGAGAGAGAGAGAGAGAGAGAGAGAGAGAGAGAGAGAGCAGGTGAAAGAGATACGACCAAACTTTGTCTCGAGCCCTTCAACCAATCTTCGTCGTTCGTCGAGGAGCAAAATTAATTTGCATTCACTTAACCGGAGAACGAAGAGTATCGGAGACCAAGCGTGTAGTGGCTCCTTCTCTCTCCACCTTTAATTCCGTTCGCGTTGTTTGAGAAAGCATCGACTCTGATAACGCAAACTTTTTCTCTATTCGCCCTACGTTCGAACACACAATCCTGGTGTACGGGCGAGAAATGAAACGAATGTTTGTGCACGTTTCGCTTCGATCGAATAACGGCCGGTATTCGGTTGGTTGGTATCTCTGAAAAAGTTCATCAGGTAATTGCAAAACTAGGCTCCTTCAGTTTCATAGGATAGGCACTCTCCCAAGGAGCGCACGTTTAATGCTTCGAGGTAATTTTATTATATTTATTTTTACTTTTTATTTAATTTTTTAGTAATTTCATTATTTTTAATTTTTTCAATTGATAAAGTAATTTTATCATTTTTATTTTCACTTTACTTTACTTTAATATTTATTTTTACGATTCCGAAAAAATAATAAAATAATTGTTTCGATGTATAATAATAATTATTTAATAATATATAATATCAATATTGTATTATATTATTATTAAAATTGATATAACAAAATTTTAATTTTATTTTTTTTTATATCTGACTTGATTGACGATGGCAACACAACTTGAAAACACTTGAAAAATAAATTGGAAATAAACTTAAAAATAAAATGTAAAAATAAACTGAGAAAATAATAAATAGTACTGATGTACTAAAGAGATAATGATGATGATACATTTTATTATACCCCAGTAAAAAACTTTCTGGCAATTTCTGAAAAAAACAAAGTTATTACAAAATAAAAATGCAAAATAAACCAAAAAACGCAATATAAACAAAAAAACGCAAAATAAACCGTAAATAAGAGAGAGAGAGAGACAAACAGACAGAGAGAGGGATGATGACGATGCTAATAAATTTATTATCCCTTAGTTTAACACATCCGGGCAATTTAGGAATGAAAAAATAAAAACTAAAATCTAAAATTTTCCAAAATAATGATTAAAATAACCCAACAAAAAAAATAAAAAAAACGCAATACTAAATAAAAAAAAGCAAAATCAATGCGAAAACCCAATATGAATAAAAATCGCAAAAATAAATCACAAAATACAATATAAATAAAAAAAAACTAATAAAAACCAAAAAACGCGACCACCAATCAAGAGAGAGAGAGAGTCATGAAGCTCCGTCGCAGTTCATACTTCGGGATCCCAGGGAGCGTGAGTAAAACGAGCGGAATCGTGGTGACGCGGGGCCGAGGGTGAGGGGAGGTTAAAACTGAGGGCGAAACGGTACGAGCCTCGGCGAGGGGGCTAAAGGGGGATCGGTAAAGGGTGGAAGAGTGCAAAGGGCTATACGCGGGTTGGCAATGTCGGGTGACGTGCGTCAGCGACCGCGGGGGTGAATTTAGCGCCCGTTGAGAGGGAGGTTACGGAGGGTGGAGGGGGCGGGGGTGGAAAGAGGGGATGATAAGAGCGAAAGAAAGAGAGAGTCGAAGAGAGAGGAAGCGAGGGGCTAAAAACGGCGAAGTAAGGTCGCCCGGGGAGGGGGTGGGAGGGGGGAGGGGAGGGGGGAGGGGAGGGGGGGGCACGGAGGAGAATCCATCCCCGCCGATGAGCCCAAAAGGGGTGGAATTTCGCGCGTGCTCGGCTATACTCGGCGAGGGATGCTGAGGGATGCTGTGGACCACATCCTCTCTTAGGTGTTAGTTCTCCGCGCGATTTCCACGGAGAAGGTGTCACACGAGAGGGAGGACGGAAAGAGAGAGAGAGAGAGAGAGTGTGAGAAAAAGAGAGAGAGAGAAAAAGTAGGCAAGTTAATCCAAAGTCATTTTTGGTTTCCTGGTTTGGGTTTGACTTGCCGGACTTTTAATGAATTGTAAATTTGACAATAATCCTAAAGACTGGTCGTATCGTCACACGTGAAAGTTCAACGAAATAAAAATAATCAAAAAAAAAAAAAAAAAAAATGATAATAACGAGTGTAGAATTTTTCATGTTTAAGGATCAGCCTGAACGTTTTTTTTTCCAGTTGCAACAACGTGTTTGTGAAGATTTATGTTATTTTTTAATTTTTTTTTTTTAGCATTTTGAGTAATAATTTTTTAACGATTTGGAGAATTAATCGAAATCGGTTTGATTAATTTTGTGAGAAAAAGTTTCGTTTTTTTTTTTTTTTCAATCTTCGTGTACAAGCTCTAAAGTTCGGATTTTCTTTCGATATCCGAAGATCCGGAAAGATTGAACTGTCGCGAGAGAATAAGACGATTTTTTATTCTGAAAAGACTCGTTAGAAATATTGGAGAGTTCATCGAGACTGGCTACACGTGACGAGGCCATCGAGGAACGTGAACATGCGACTCGGAATATACGGGGACCGTTATGATGTAGGTACATTTTCAGAATTTTTTAAACGAGAGATTGATATTTTTTTTTGGTTTGAGGTTTGAGGTTTGTGATGATTCTGGGATTGGTTGGAGCTTTGGTCGATTTTTGTATTTAATTGAATTTATAAACATTTTTTTGCAATGTTTCGATCATTTTTATTAGGAAATTTATATTTTATTAATTAGGAAAAAAATTGTATTTTGTATTAGAAAAAGATAGGTATTTTTTTAAATTAGTAGGAGGTTTATTTATTTGATTTTTTAAATTCTTAATTATCGCCAAATGGAAATTTAATTGAATTTCCAGTATCAATCTTTATTTTTTATGATCGTATTATAATATTTATAAAAAAAGGAGCATAAAAGTGACGTCGAGAATAGTGAAATAAATTGTACATTATTTATACTGAATAACAATGAGAAATGGATCACGAATTTGTACATTTTACAATGTTCGTATTGATATTAATTTCAGTATAACGATTTCTATTAAATTTTCAATTAAATATTTCAGCATAAATTAAAAACAAATAGTTTTCACGTTGATGATCTTGCCACGATTTTTAATACCCAAACAAAATATTATATTTTAGTAAATTATTATTTCTATTTAATATAAAATATTTATTCTTTTTTTTACGTACAATTTTGATTTTCTGTTAAAAAAATAGCGTGCCAATTAATATAACATTTCGAAAGAAAAACTAAACAAATTGAAAAAAAAAAAAAGATTATTCATTGATATTTTCCAAATAGCCCGAATTCCAGTTGATTTCATTAGTTTTAGTGATATCCTCATCAAGCCCAGATACGTCGGAAAGAGCGTGAAAGTTAACGAGATTATACGAGGTGAAAAAGTCCACGAGGCATCGTGGAGAATTGGACCTCTCATTCGGGTTGAAAAAGAGAAAGAAAAAAGCAAAAAAAAAAACCAAAAACTCAAACAAAAAGATATCAAATGGTCCGGGGTGTCAAAAAATTGGGAAACATCCCGGCTAGACTTTTGTTTGAATATTTTGTTTAAACTCCTCACTGGTATCGTTCGATGACTCGAGCTCAATTTTCTTTCCTCATGGATAGTTTTGCGCAAATGGACAATAGCGCCAATCAAGCGGCTGTATTATTGGGTTCGTGCGAACTTCGTTTCTGTATACGTCCAATTACAATCTATTCCAGGTGGAATGAAACTTTCGAGTGATTTATCGTGTATAAAGGATACCGAGCAATCTGGGGAAAAAAAAACCGATAGCGTAACTTTTCTTCGTTTCCACCCTAGTCTCTCGTGACGTCCCCTTGGACATCCTGCATTATTCAAGATATTCCATATCTGCTAGTTTCACGATGCGACGCTGTCTTTTTATTCCTCCTCTCTTGAGGGTCTCTGTAACGTTCCCTAGCAATTTCGAGTTTTCGAATATGCGATATTAATGAAGTCGTCCTTGTCCAATATCCACTGTCAATTTCCATCAAAACCTGTCTTATTAGAAAGACGCAGAAAAATCATTCCGCTTCGATCTTGTTCGATTTCATGACGTCATGAGGATAACCCTCGTTGTGATAACCCAAACGAACCTTTGGGATGACCCTCATTAGGATTAATTTCATTTGGATAACCTTGATTAGGATATGCCTTAAGATAACCCTCATTGGGATAACCCTTACCGAGGTCCTCATTAGGATTACTCTTGGGATCACTCTCATGAGGACAATTCTTAAGATAACCCTCATTGGGATAACCCTTGACGAGGTCCTCATTAGGATAACCCTTGGGATAACTCTTATGACGACAACTCTTATGATAACCTTCATTGGGACAACCCTCAGGATAACCTGCATGACGACAAACCTTAGGTCAGCTTTTTTAGGATAACCCTTGGGATAACTCTTGGGATAACCCTTGGGATAACCCTTGGGATAACCCTTGGGATAACCCTTGGGATAACCCTCATTGGGACGAACCTCAGGATAACCTCCACGAGGACAACCCTTAGAACAACCTTATTAGGATAATCCTTGGGATAACGTTCTCATGATAACCATTGCGATAACCCTTGGGATAACTCTCACATGGAAAGTCCCTCAAGATAACCCTCTTATGATAATCCTTGGGATAACGTTCTCAGGATAACCATTGCGATAACCCTTGGGATAACTCTCACATAGAAAGTCCCTCAGGATAACCCTTTTACGATAACCCTTGGGATAACGTTCTCAGGATAACCATTGCGATAACTCTTGGGATAACCCTCATATGGAAAGTCCCTCTCGATAACCCTCTTATGATAACCCTCATGACCGTGCAAGGACTGTTCGCGAGTTAATTTCCTGTAAGTTCACGGGAACAATTTTCTTGCTAATTATTATGCGTCTCGAAGAAAAAAAAGTGGCTTTTTCGGATTTGTTTTTTTTGTTTCGAGGGAACCAACAAGAGATGAGGTTTTCTCGGATATTTTTTTCGGTTTTCGTTATTCCCCTTCTCGAGAACGGGAATTCCGGGCTTGCTCGACTTCATATGCCGCGTATTTTTCTCTCTTTCGTAATAACGCGCTCGCGTCATTTCTATACTTGTATATCCAACTTTTGGCATTTTTCGTTGGTTGTATTTCGTTCCTTTCATTATTGTCTCTGCATTCTACGTTTTCCTTCTCTCTCTCTCTTTTTTTTTTCATTTTCTTTTTGTTATTTTGCATCGGATGTCCTCTCGCGCCTCGGGCGAATCCACGCGCGTTTTTCCTCTTGGATTTTAATCGCGGCACCCCGAATGGAAGACGAAGAGGGGTTGGGGGTGCTGGAGGGAGAAAAAGAGAGAGAAAGAGAGAGCACCGCAATAACGAGTGTTCACGTCGTTCGCGCACGAATAACTCGGAATTTTATTCTTTTTTTTCTACATATATATATATATATATATAGATTTTCCATCTGTATATATTTCTTGCCGGGGAAAAAAGCAATAGCAATAGTTTGGGTGAAATAATTTCGCGAGAAATTCGCTCCGCTGTTCGAGGGACGACACTTTCGTGCCCGCGAGCTTTGCTGAAAGTTCCGAGCTCACAAAGCGTCGAGACCAAGCAAAAAGGAAAAAAAAACAAAAAAAACAAGAAAACAACGAAAAAAAAGAGAACAAACCAACGACATTTGGCTCTCGACGTTCACCCAACCTCAACCCCATGAAATTGGCCACAATCGTATAAAAGTACGATCTACGTTTTACGGACTATTTTTGCATTATAATCGCACAAACATATGCATATTTGAATTTTTTCATACACGACTTAGAGGATCTTGATTAATACTAATTTTATTTTTATTAACAATAGGGGGTTGTCAGTTTATAAGTTGTTTTTGGTTTTGTTATTTTTGTTTTTGTTATTTTCATCTTTGTGTTTGTTATTTTCGTTTTTTTTTGTTATTTTCGTTCGTGTTATTTTCGCTTTTGACTTTGTCACAATTCTGTCAGAAAATATCATTACGAAAGTTTTTACGAATTTTGATGATTTTTGAAATATCCATATATTTGTAAAGAAAAAAAAATACCAATTGGTCTTAACTTGTGAATCCACGATTTCACCATTTTGGACTAATTTTTTGATCGATGTTCCATCCAGTAGTACCTTGAAACAAAGTAGAATAAGTTTACACTCGTATATGATAATTAATTATAAAAACAGAAAATGATAAAATTCAATAAAAAAATATTATAATTGAGTTAAAAAAATGATAATTAAATTCGAAGAAAATATGATAATTACATTAAAAAATTGATAATTTTTCGCTCAGTTGAAACAGAGATAATTTATTATTAAATTAGTTATTTTAAAATCAAACTATTTTCGGAATTGCCTAAGTTAGTGAATCCCTGTTTCCCGAATTTTGGACTAACTTTTAGTTTTCCGGTTTATCCAGCACCATCTTAATTACCCTCCAAATTAGAAAACGATTTTAAAGATACTCCTTAAAATGCAATTTTTCAAAAATTACTATCCGCAATTAAATCAGTCATCACAATTAGCCTTCGATCGAAGAATCTTTGAAGCTTTGCGTAATCAGTCCTTTGCCTCGGAGCAGTATTGATGTTCGAGGGGGGTCGATGTACTCGCTCGTTGCGCAATGCTCATTCGATTCCAAAGGACGATGAATAATGTTGGCAAACATGGCCATTCGTAATTATCACTGATCCCGTTGAAACGTTACGAAACGTGCTAATTGCCAGTTGTTTCTCCGCAAAACGCATCGTTGGCGTGTTCTTCGGAAGTTTAAGGTAGAGCCATCAAGCTGGGTAAATCCATAAAGTTTACATGACTTTTATTAAATAATTCAAATTTTCGTATATTTAGTTATTTTGTAAAATGTCAATATCACTTATCGATCGCGCGTAATTAATATAATTATATTTATTAATAATTAATATAATTATCAATAAATATAATCATAAATATAATACATTAATTACGCGGTAATTATATTTATTAATAATTAATATAATTATTAATAAATATAATTACCGCGAAATTAATATTTAAAAAGGGCCATCTCTCAAAGAAATTTTTTTTCGGTTGGTAAAAAAAAGTCAACTTCCGGTTACTTCGAAACGATATATAGAACACAAAATCCATAAGATTTTTACAAAAAAAAATGACATTTACATTTATTAAACACGTAAAAATCGAATAGACTAATACAAAAAATATGATCGTTGAACAATCTTGTAACTCATATTGATTTTCAATAAAAAAAATATTATAACTAAATAAAAATAAATTATAATTAAATTAAAAAATAGTATAATTACATTCGAAGAAAATATAATAATTAAATAAAAAAATTCATCATTCTTTTCATTGCCCAGTTGGAACAGAGATAATTTATTATTAAATTATTTATTCCTAAACCCAAACATTTTCGAAATTGTCTAAACTAGTAAATCCACGTTTTCCAAATTTGGACTTTTGAAAAAAGTGATACTTGGCGAATCACCTTTTTTTTTTTTTCAACAAACCTCGTACATCCTCCAATTATTACAAGAACCCATTTCACATTGTTTAATATAAAAAAAAAATCAAAATTCAAGAATCAAAAAAATGTACAACTTTACTAGAAATTACCTCAAATTTCATGAACAATGATACTAAAGAACACTAAGAAGATCTGCATGTGCGTTTAAGACTCGATATTACTGATATTACGACGATTACTCTCATCTTCCTTCTCCAATTTGTCCCCCCCCCTCCCCTTCCCTATTCGTTCCTCATCCTGGTCTCGCGCCACTTACCAGGTGAAATACACGAAACGGTTGAGAGGGAGAACGAAATAGACTTCCGTTTCCTCTCCGCCATTAGCAAGTTCCCCCGAATATTCTCAAAATGCCAAGCGCCATTTTGTATTTCCGAGTACGCGAGGTCTACTACAATGGGACGTTAAACTCTCCAAATGAAATTTCACCGGGACGAAATTTCACTGAATTCTATGCTCGATTTTTTTTTTCGGGAAATGGAAAGGTTTTTTTAAAAAAAAAGGGGTTGGTGAGGGAGGGGGTTGAAAAACGTCAAAAATCCAAGCTTTCGACCCCGATTTTCGTTTAATTCGGTTCACTGGCCTGTTTCAAATTTACAACCGTTTCACGTTTATAACGGGGTGCAGATGAGAGAGAGAGGGTGACCGGTCGCTTCCTGGATGGTACGTGACGTGACCGTCACACTCACGGTCGCGAAACCGACCACACACCGCGGCTCTTCAACCCTCTTAAGCTCCGAACCCACCCTCGAGCCCCCCTAGAGGGTTGGGGGGGTTGGTCGACATTGTGACGTCACGTTTAACGCTTTGTCCAGAGAGCTATGAAAATTGTATTAATCGTTTGCGAAACGCCTGGTAATTGGATATTCCGTTGAATTATTTATTGCATCGTTTTTATCGACTCTGATCGGTCACGATCAAATACGTTTATCCGGTACTCGGATGGGTGACCGTTTAGTCATTAATGGTGAGAGCCTGCGAAAAACGGAATTTGAGAAATCGATTTTCGGAAGAAACTATACTCGGATGGGTGACCGATTGGTCATTAATAATGACGGGCTGGAAATCTTAATTTGTTGAGATGTTATAAAATATCTTTTAATTTTTTATTTTCAATATAAATATTAATAAAATTTGAAACTTTAAATATAGACATTTAAAAAAAAATTGAATTTTAAATATGGATATTAAATAATTGAATTTTAAATGTGGAAATTAAATAATTGAATTTTAAATATAAAAATTAAAAAACTGAATTTTAAATATAAAAATTAAAAAATTGAATTTTAAATATAAAAATTAAAAAACCGAATTTTAAATATAAAAATTAAAAAATTGAATTTTCTTTTAAATTGTCAAAAGAAGAAAACCATAAACATCGATACTCAACATTTACCAGTAAAAAAATCATTTTCCAAGCTAATTCTCCAATCCTTAAAATAATAAAAACATAAATATTCCTACTCAACATTTACCCGGTAAAAAAATCTTTTTTATCAACAATTTGACAACTGGTAAAATTGTTGAAAAAAAAAAAATGCATAAATATCCACTGTTAACGTTAACTTGACGAAGAAAAAAAAACGTTCCTCGAATGATTAATTCTCTGATTCCTCGCACCACTGCCAATTGTTAATTCAATTTGAATGGCGTCTGGATTTTGGCAAACGAGTTCTTATTTCATTTACACACGGTTGTTTGTTCAGGGCAGCTCGAGGCCTGTAGGGACCGTAAAAACCTCGGGCAGGGGTTCGACCGAAAGACATTTCCTCGCTATGACACCCATCCCAACCTTAAAGTGTTGAAAATCCTGGCTAACTCTATGTACATATCTAACGACATATGCACATACACGTTCCTACGTATATGCCTCGGAGTTGAATTCTGGAGTCCCGAAATGTCTCCACGAAACTACTTTTTCCGTATCCGTAACGGGGAAAGAGAAAAAGTGTGAAAGAGAAACAGAGATGGCTGAAAAAGAAGAAAAAAGGAGTGGAAGGGAGGGATGGTGGGAGGGGAGGGGGGGGCTGAAAAATCAACAGCTCGAGTCGGAGGCAGTGCTCACCGTCCGTTTTTCGACGCGAATGCTCAAAGGGACAAAACTGTCTTTTCACAGGTCACCGACTGCTCTATTCCCTCTTGACGATTTTCCACCCCCAGGCCCCATCGCATCTCCCTCCAGAAATCTTTCACCCGATTCATGACAGTGTTCAAGTTTCGCGTCATTTCCAACCGAACCAACCGAATGGGGGGCACCGTTTTTTTAGTTTCTTTTTTTTTCGTTTTATGGTGACTACGAGAGGCGGCGATACTTCGACGCAGGGTCAGGGTAAGAATTCCGGTTTTAGATTGACCAGAAGACTCAAATTTGTGAGTTTTTATATTCCGAAATTACGAGTATCGTAATATTAAAATTGGGAATTTTGTATTTAATTGTAGTATTAAAATTCGTAATTTTGTAAATAATTGTAATATTAAAATTCGTAATTTTGTAAAGAATTGTAATATTAAAATCCGTAATTTTGTAACTAATTGTAATATTAAAATTCGTAATTTTGTAACTAATTGTAATATAAAAATTTGGAATTTTGTAACTAATTGTAATATAAAAATTTGGAATTTTGTAAATAATTGTAATATTAAAATTCGTAATTTTGTAAGTAATTGTAATATTAAAATTCGTAATTTTGTAAATAATTATAATATAAAAATTCGTAATTTTGTAAATAATTGTAATCCTAAAACTCGTAATTTGTAAATAATTATAATATTAAAATTCGTAATTTTGTAAATAATTGTAATATTAAAATTCGAAAATTTGTAAATAATTGTAATATTAAAATTCGTAATTTTGTAAATAATTGTAATATTAAAATTCGTAAATTTGTAAATAATTGTAATATTAAAATTCGAAAATTTGTAAATAATTGTCATATTAAAATTCATAATTTTGTAAACAATTAAAATATTAAAATTCGAAAATTTGTAAATAATTGTAACATTAAGATTCGAAATTTTATAAATAATTGTAACATTTGGATCTGTAATTTTATAAATAATTGTAATATTGAAATTCGAAACCCGAAGGACCTCTTAATAACCAGATAGGGATCCTAGAAATCAATATTTGTGGACCGCACATCTCACATTTTTAAGGAAACTAAAATCCCCCATTTTTATATTCTAAACTAACGTTTCTTACCGACTGGGCTGGGTAAGATAAAATTCTAGCTTTCAATTTCAGTTTGAATTTAGTCACAGGTCGGTGAAGCGATTTCTCCAGAAATCGTGAAACATTCTCACTCTTTTCTCATTCGTATTTATTCGGACGAAAATTCGCTCGCATTTTGTAAGAAATTGCTTTTAGCCTTTAACGAAAAGCTATTTTCGTTAGATTGACATTCAACGTATAGATTCAAGGAAATCCTTCAGGGAATTCAATTCAGCGAATAAATCACGCGAAACTGATTAACCACCCGACTTTTTTCCACACTTCTCACTGGACTCTCACTTCCCTTCGTTCTTTTTCCCATCAACGTTATTTTCCCGGACTGGAAAAGAAGTGCCTGGCGAGACCGCAGAAACACTTAAAAAACTTTCCGAACGCGACAAAATTGGAGCAACAAAAGTTCCATCGATTTTTCCCTTTTTCCCTCCTAAAATGCTTGGCTGCGACTAAAATAAATAAATAAATAAATTATCAGTACGCCCGCTAAAATTCTCAAGTGCATTTTGTTAAATTTTCAACAGTTTTTTTTAAATTAAAAATAGGCTTCAATTAAATATAAACACACATGCCGAAAATTTCGATGTATCGAAATAAACATTGTGTAGAGACATACAAATAAGCACTTTATTATTGGACAATTTTTAATTCATCGTGAGGTATGATGATTGTCGATTGTGTTAATTAATTGGCGATACATTGAACCCTTCTTTATGTATTTATGAATTTATATATATATATATATAAATTTATTTATGAATTTATATATAAATTTGAATTTATTTGAAATGAATTATATATAAATTTATTTATGAATTTATATATATATATATAAATTCATAAATGAAAAAAAATATATATATATAAATTCACAAATTTAAAAAAAAATATATATATATAATATATAAAATGAACGTCGAAAGTACAATATGAATGGTCGATTCTATTCATTTATAATGGAGAAAGTAAATGAAAAGAAAAAATCGAAATATATATATATATATTTATATTCATGAAAACTCCAGAATGTTTAGCTCCGGAAAAAAAGAAACTGGATGAATAGAAAGGAAAGGGAGGTAAAAAAGAATGTGGTATATACCTTATGTAATCCCCATTGCTGGACTCTCGATTGCGAAAAGCCCTAGGGTGAAAATGTACACGAGTATATATATATATATAGATCGTTCTGGTATATACTGGAAGTACATATATGTATATAAGTACGCTGGGGCATATATATATATATATATAAACGTTTATACGCTGCAAATATATATTTGAACCCTTTGTGTCTACTTCATCATTAGCTTCAACAGATTTGCCTAGTTGGCGGACAGTTCGTAGGGAATTTTTCAATCGGATCGATATTTTGGGTTGGGTTAGTTTTCGGATTTACTTGGGGAAAGAGTGGAGAAAAAAAAATTTTTTTAATGGATATTTCGAAAAATATTGCAAGACGCGAAAAATCCTTTTAGTGGTTTTCTTAGAATATCATAAGGAAAGTTTATGCAAAATTTCAGCTCGATCTGAGTGGAGGGGGTTGGATTTTCTAGAATCTTGCTCAAAAACTTAAAAATTTAATATTTTAAAAATTATGACGAGTCGTCAAAAATAATTTTAGGGATTCTCTTAGAATACCAAAAGCAATGTCTGTGCAAAATTTGAGCCCGATCCGAGTCGAGGGGGTTCACATTTTCAACATTTTACTCAAAAACTAAAAAGTTTGATATTTCGAAAACTATCGCGAGTCGCGAAAAATCCTGTCAGGGATTCGTTTGAAATACGAAAAGCAATGTCTGTGCAAAATTGCAGCTCGATCTGAGTGGAGGTGGTTGGAATTTTGAAAATGTCATTAAAAAACTTAAAAATTCGATTTTTCGAAAACTATCACGAGTCGCGAAAAATCCTGTCAGGGATTCCCTTGAAATATCAAAAACGATGTCTGCGCAAAATTGCAGCTCGATCTGAGTGGAGGTGGTTGGAATTTTGAAAATCTCATTAAAAAACTTAAAAATTCGATATTTCGAAAACTATCACGAGTCTCGAAAAATCCTATCAGAGATTCGTTTGAAATACGAAAAGCAATGTCTGTACAAAATTGCAGTTCGATCTGATTCCCGATGATTGGAATTTTCAAAATTTCATTAAAAAAAACTTAAAAATTCGATATTTCGAAAACTATCGTGAATTACCAAAAATCCTTTTAGAGAATCTCTTAAAACAACAAAATGAAAGTCCGTGAAAAATAAGAACTCGATCGAAGAAAATATTCCGTCGCCTGACCCCGATAGACAAGACTGTTCCAGTCGCCACAACCATTTCGGGTATAATCCATTTTTCAACGAGATCGATCGGTCCAGTTTATCCTCGATAAACCTTGGTAGGAAAAAATGTGGCCGGAATCGTCGAGGTTTCATCACGAAGAGGCTAGTATTAGCTCGATGGTTACTTTCGGGACGAAATTTCGAGGAGTCCTTGAAATGACCTTTTCCTATATATTTCTTCTTTCACGTTCTATATATTTTATCCGTAAGGTGAACGTTCTCGTTCTCTCGTTTTATCGTGCCTTGCTTCGCGTCTCGCTCATTATCCAACACAATGAACGGATCTCGTCCGGTATTGGCATTCGCTCGCGAATTCCGATAGAATTTAATTGGAGAAGATTGAGGCTGCCTCGTTTACCGGGGCGTGTGTACGTGCGTCCGTGTTTTTTTGTCGATCCTACGACTCACACGAGAATCGTGAAAGGACTCGGAGAATGCTCGCCGAAGTTGACCGAGCTTGAGGTCGAGAGGGGTGGGGGGGGGGGGTTGAGAAGAAAGGGTTGCTTTCCTACGTACACCCATACGATCGAAAGATCAAATAATTATAATATATACGCACACGTAGAAACGAGCGTAAATTGCGAAAATTCCACGTCCGTCGCAAGAGGGTTTCTTGGTGCAGCCCCTTTTTTTCACCTCCTCTTTATTCGATCGATCGAACGAATTCTCGTCGCGAAGACTATACCGAGCTTCTGGAATGGTCGAAGCTTCGTACGTGTTTTATCTAGACACTCGGTAGCGTTACGTAACATCATTGACAAAATATCACAGGATAAAACATCATTGTTTGGGTTTGTTTGGGTTTGTTTTGTTTTTTTTTGTGATCCAATTTTCATGCATTTTTGAAATAATAAAATTTTGGGAAACTATATTTACGTTTTTCATCAAGCCATCAATTGTTTCAAAACAGCGTTGTTTGGGTTTGTTTGGGTTTGTAATATAATTTTCATGCATTTTTGAAATAATGAAATTTTGGAAAATTATGATTACGTTTTTCGTCAACCCATCAATTGTTTCAAAACAGCATTGTTTGGGTTTGTTTGGTTTTTTTTTGTGATCCAATTTTCATGCGGTTTTGAAATAATCAAATCTTGGAAAATTATATTTACGTTTTTCGTCAACCCATCAATTGTTTCAAACCATCATTGTTTGGGTTTGTTTAGGTTTGTTTGTTTTTTTTTAATCTAATTTTCATGCATTTTTGAAATAACAAAATCTTGGAAAATTATATTTACGTTTTTCGTCAACCCATCAATTGTTTCAAACCAACATTGTTTGGGTTTGTTTGGGTTTGTTTTTTTTTTAATCTAATTTTCATGTATTTTTGAAATAAAGAAATCTTGGAAAATGATATTTACATTTTTCATGAACCCATAAATATTCTCATGATATTAAAGAGACGTAGAAGTATATACAAGGTTGGGAAAAATAATCATCCTAAGTTTACGAATTCTTTAGACGCCGATGCTCGATTTAGCATTGAAGGTTAAATCATCGATGAGAAAAGCGATTTTGAAAAATTCGTTTGGGTCGATATTTAACACGTTCTTAAACTTTAGAAACGTGTTTTTCCAGCGGGGTTGCGATAAGAGCAGAAAATAGAAGAAAATGGAGGTTGGCTGGTGACTGAGAGGGAGGGGAGGGGCGGGAGTCAAACGGCGAAAGAGTACACGAGTGTTCGCACGTTGGAGGTTAGCTTATTAAAAGATTGGATCTTGTGGTGCTCGGAGCGACGAGTTTCCATCCAACCTCTCCAGCCGCTTCCTCATTTGGCACTACAGCTCTCAATATGCATGAAAAGAAACCAGCTGATGGAGCGAGAAGAGTCTGCTGGGAATATTACTAGCTGAGCTGGCGTCCCCGTTCAGAAGTCGTTTAAAGTTGAAATAAAAAAAGGTGAACGAGTTTTGATAATACGCCAACGTGTCGCAATGATGAAGTTTTTTAACCTCGCCACGAGATCATTCGGAATAGCAAGGTTTATTTCAATATTTCATGCTCAAATTCCACTCGATGCTTGAGAGCATGACGAATATTACCACGTGACACACGAGTGCGAGAGAGATAGTCGAAAAGTTAAAAACCGCGATTTATTAAGAATGAAACGTTTTTATCCAAAATGGCGACTGGGGGCAATTGGTGCCATCGTCCAGAATGCACATAAAAAATTTCGTACCGATTGGTTCAGCCGTTTGAGAGAATAGTCGTTT
>JAPYZJ010001929.1:31250-44789 GCA_030522765.1 Ophioninae sp. B BG-2022a
ATGCACATAAAAAATTTCGTACCGATTGGTTCAGCCGTTTGAGAGAATAGTCGTTTCAAAATTTCGAAGTGGACGGAGGCGTGTTGTTCATGCCCCATGCTTTCCTGAATTACCGATCGTTGTTTCGTTCGATATTGACACAAATTCGAATTAACAACCGTGCAATCACCTTCGATGCAATTTCATGAAAAAAAAAAACTTTCGATTACTTTCTACCGTGATTGAAATTGTCGTTTTGAAAAATAATTATTAAATCGCTGGGAAAATTGCATCATCTGGAATCGACAGTTTTTTTCAACAATAAAAAATATCAAATAATTGTTTGTGTTCGAATCGAAACACAAAACGGTTGAGAAATGGGAACGAACGTGCGAGTATTTTTTTCTCGCAATTATCATTTCTCGTTTCGTTCTTTTTCGAGGCTTGTCGAAAATCGAAAAAAAAATGCGTATTTCATTTTCGCTTTGTGGAAGAAATCGTAAATCGCGATTTATCGGGAGTCGAAGACGTTCATTGTAATCCAGCAGGTAGCACGTACCATCTATATGACTCTTTTATTTCGACGCAATTTTTGTTTGTTTGGGTTTGTTTTGTTCGAAACGTTTGGGATCCCTTCGGTTTTTCACCCTCCGAATACCCCAGCCACGTTTCTCGATTCTCCAAACTGTTTTCACCCTCGTGAACCTTCGGGATAAGAGTCCAATTCGACGGGAACTCTCCGTTCCAACACGCGGCCGAGAATCCCTCTAAATCACTTCGTTCCATGTGCGACGCCCAGACTCGAGCTCGTAACACATTCTTTACCTCGAACTGTTGCGCCAACCGGAAGTAGAAACGTTCGAGACAGTTTACTGGCCTCCGGAAAACTCGACAGATTTATTTTATCCCCCCCCACTCTCTCTCTCTCTCTCTCTCTCTGTTTTTTATTCGTTCACACATGGTCCTCGCAAAACGTTTTTTTTTTTCATCGGAGCTCACGACGCTCAATTTTGCATCGTTGCAACGCGATCCATTGATCGATGATGCAATCGTTCTACAAAGGTTCAATTTTTCACGATCGATTTTTTTTTTTTTAATTAAAATGAACTTTACTGAAATTTTGTAGTAACCTTCAATTTCAAAATCGTTCAAGATTTTTAAATTTTTCAAGATCGATTTTTTTTATGGAAATGTACTTTTCTGACGTTTTTATTAATCTTCAATTTCAAGATTGTTCAAGGTCGTTCAATTTTTTAAGATCGATTTTATTCATGGAAATGTACAATGTAGTTTTCTGACGTTTTTATTAATCTTCAATTTCAAGATTGTTCAAGGTCGTTCAATTTTTTAAGATCGATTTTTTTCATGGAAATGTACTTTTCTGACGTTTTTATTAATCTTCAATTTCAAGATTGTTCAAGGTCGTTCAATTTTTTAAGATCGATTTTATTCATGGAAATGTACCAAGGTCGTTCATTTTTTTAAGATCGATTTTTTTCATGCAAATGTACTTTACTGAAATTTTGTATTAACCTTCAATTTCAAGATCGTTCAAGATTGTTCAATTTTTCAAGATCGATTTTTTTGATGGAAATGTACTTTTCTGACGTTTTTATTAATCTTCAATTTCAAGATTATTCAAGGTCGTTCATTTTTTTAAGATCGAATTTTTTCATGAGAATGAACTTTACTGGAATTTTTATTAACCTTCAATTTCAAGATCGTTCAAGATTATTAAATTTTTCAAGATCGATTTTTTTGATGGAAATGTACTTTTCTGACGTTTTTATTAATCTTCAATTTCAAGATTATTCAAGGTCGTTCATTTTCTTAAGATCGATTTTTTCATGAAAATGAACTTTACTGACATTTTTATTAACCTTCAATTTCAAGATTGTTCAAGGTCGTTTCATTTTTCAAGATCGATTTTTTTCATGAAAATGAACTTTACTGAAATTTTCATTAACCTCCAATTTCACGATTGTTCAAGATCGTTCGAAGATAAAAAATTAATTAAAAAAAGTTGATAAGTCAATTGATTAACGTCATTTTTTATAAATCTTATCATCCATATCAAAATAAAATTTCAGCATTTGATAAATTCGGAATTTCTTGCGATCGGCCAAAAACTCTTCCATCAAATGCTATGAAGAAAGGGGAAATTTCCAGGTCCAGGAGAAACTCCAAGTTATCATAAATGTTCCGAAATTGATAAAAAAAAAAAAGATCTGACATCCGAGCTTTTTACTTTCCAATGAATTAACCAGCGGGATGTTTCTCCTCGAGCATAATCTCCGGAAGGTTCAATCTGAAAATGCGTTCTCACGGGTACCTCCTCGTATGAAAAGTTCACGAGCGGTAATGAATAGTGTGTTACAAAGTAGGGGCTCGGGAATCTGGGAGCGCGAGGCGATTTCATGAAAGTCAAATGTTTTCATTTAAGAAAGTGAGTGGCCCGGAAAAAAGGGCAGTCATTGGTTCAACGTCGTATCTCAGGACGACTGGAGCGCGGAAACGTTAAAGTCTGCGGGCTTTTTACCATCGATTATACATCGGTCGAGTCTCCAGTGGTGAAAGCTTCTTTCCTACTTCTTTCGCGGCCCCTAGACACGTTTTACTGTATTATCCGGTTGAATGGATGAACCGCCTTTGGCGCGTTCAAAGATCTACCCTTTTTCTTTTCCTCTCCCTCTTTTTCCTTTTTTTCTCTCATTCTCGGTTTCTCCTTTTTTTCTCGGTATTTCCATCTCTCTCTCTTTCTCTGTATCTCTTTTTTTCATTTTCTCTCTCTTCTTTTTTACTTTTTAAGTTATATTGCGTTTTTTTATTATTTTTGGTGAAAACTGCATTTTCTGGTATTTTTGTTTGGGTTTGTTTGGGTTTGTTTGGGTTTGCCTTTGGCGATTTCAAAGATCCACCCTTTTTCTTTTCCTCTCCCTCTTTTTCCTTTTTTTCTCTCATTCTCGGTTTCTCCTTTTTTTCTCGGTTTTTCCATCTCTTTCTCTCTCTCTCTCTCTCTGTCTCTCTTTTTTTTATTTTCTCTCTCTTCTTTTTTACTTTTTAGGTTATATCGCGTTTTATGATTATTTTTGGTGAAAACTGCATTTTCTGGTATTTTTGTTTGGGTTTGCCTTTCGCGCGTTCAAAGACCCACCCTTTTTCTTTTCCTTTCCCTCTTTTTCCTTTTTTTTCTCATTCTCGGTTTCTCCTTCTTTCTCTGTATTTCCCTCTCTCTCTCTGTATCTCTTTTTTTATTTTCTCTCTCTCTCTCTCTCTCTGTTTTTTTTTACTTTTTAGGTTATATAGCCTTTTTTTGATTACTATGATGAAAATTGCATTTTTTAGTATTTTTGTTTGGGTTTGTTTGGATTTGTCTTTGGCGAGTTCAAAAATCCAATGTTTTTTTTCTCTCCCTCTCTCTCTCCGTTTTTCTCTGTATTTCTGTATTTCTCTCTCCCTCCTTTTTTTCTTTTTCTCCCTCTCTCTTTTTTTAGTTTTTAATTTTCAGATTATCATTAAGTTTTTTTTTCCAAATTATGAGTAAGTTCGTTTTAAGTCATTTTTCGTTATAAGACTGAATATTTTTAAAACATTTTTATATTTTCTTTTTCTTGTTTTAGATTATGTCACGTTTTTTGATTATTTTTTGTCAAAATTGTGGCTTCTGGTATTTTCATTATATTATTATTTACGTATTATTTTCTTAAACTTAAAAGTTGTTGTTTTATCTTAAATTTTCCGAAAGTTTTATTTTACTATGGGATAATAAAATCTATTATCATCTTCATCATCTCTCCTTTTTTTCTCTTTCTCTCTCGCTCTCTCTCTCCTTTTTTTCTTCCTTTCTTTCTCTCTCTTTCTCTCCCTCTCTCGATCTCCTACCTTACTGTACGTAAACCGCCTTAATGCACCCTCGGTAGCAAGCCATTACAGCGTCACCACGACACGTACACTCAAACAAACCCAACCATCGACTTGTGCCCGGATCTTGATGCGGCTCTAAAATACATTTACGCAGACACAGCTATGTAACGTGGATTCAAAGGTCTCCACTTCGTGAAAGAATCAGAGAGAGGGAGAGAGAGAGAGAGAGAGAGAGAGACAGAATGAATATTTATTTATGCCTAAGCACGCAATGGGGAAAATTTAACACCCAGAAAAGTTTATAAAATAGAGAATAAGCGAGAGCGAGAGAAAGAAGATATTTATTACTTACTCTGGAGCACGAGCTCCCTGAGGGTACTACTTTGCCCAACACGAGAAAAACAATATGTGTTTGTTTAGATTTTTTTGGGTTTGTTTGGGTTAACAAATTATTATTAGATTATATTAATTTATAATATATATATAGATAATATAATATATAATATATTATTATTATTATTATTATTATTATTATTATTATTATTGGACAAATTATTATTATTGAATAATAATATTACGTCCCCAAAATATACAAATATCATACAATATCGCTAATAAAATTAAATGTTTGTATTTTATTTTCGCATTCTCTTTTAATTCGATTTTTATCCACGATTTTCCCTCGGTGTTTTCATTTTTCCGATGCCCTTTATTGGATCTCACGTCCGGAGCAACAACCCTCGGTGCAAGGGTGGCAGTCCGGTTTACACTTTTTTTTTTTTAATTTTTTGTCGATAAAAACACCCTCCTGTTTTTATCCATCGCTATCCGGTAAGGATCGTCCCTGGATCGACCGGGTCTCATGACGCAAATGAGCTTTTACCGATATAATCTTTTGTTTTTTATCTTTTTTATTTAAGGCGATTTGATCGATTCTTTTTTTTTTTCTTGTATTTCGAAAAGTCGCGTAATCAATTTTTATTATTTATATCCTATTTGAAAATTTGCTGAATTGATTGTTTTTTCCAATACGGAAACTTGCGTGATCTATATATTTTTTCAATTCGTAAATTTGAGCGATTCTTCAATTCCTTTTCGAAAATTCGCGATATCGATTATTTTTGTTGCTATTTGAAAATTCGCGTTTACGATTTTTTTTTTTTTCATTCAGAAAATTCGCGATGTCAATTTTTTTCGCTATTTAAAAATTTGCCCTCTCGATTTTTTTTCATTTCAGAAACTTGCTCGACCGATTTTTTTGTTGCAATTCAGAAACGTGCATTACCGATTTTTTGTTTTCAATTCACAAATTTGTCTGATCGATATTTTTTTTTTTATTTCGAACATTTGTCTGATCGATATTTTTTTTAATTTCGAAAATTTTTCTGATCGATGTTTTTTTTTTAATTTCGAAAATTTGTTCGATCGATTTTGGTTTAAATTAGAAAATATGTTTGCGCGAAGTATCGATAGTGGAAACGGTTGGACGAAAGTGCATCAGTGAAAAAAAGTTATTCGGAGTGTACTTGAAGGGCATTGAAACAATCCCTGTATAGTCGATGCTCTTAATGCATCTCCGTCGAGGCTCACACAGGCATCGTCGAAATTGCACTTGATCGGATGCCAGTTTCGAGGGTTGCTGTATCTCTCTCTCTCTCTCTCTCTCTCTTACAATCTCTGTTGATCGCGAAGAGCATTGGCCATTGGAAACGTCGAAAGCTCGGTTCTCGATTGTAAACGAGACCGATAGAGCGAAATTTACGAGCTACGTTGGACGAGTGCAAAACAGCCGTTTTTAGTTTTTTAGTTTTTTTTTTTGTTTTTTCGTATCCATCACTCAATATTCGCGTTTCCGATATACGTGCGTGTCCAATATGTTGGAGCCTGTATCAAATGAACAAACATAATAGCCCCGAGGACATCATCGAATATTTTCAACAGTTGGATTATATTGGCCTGTAGTGTATAATCACTTCACGTATCTACACTACAGGCCAATAGACCAAAACAATTTCTCAAAAAAAACAATACAGTATTTATAAATTTATATTTGTGAAAATCGACGAAGTGAAAGGGGATACGAAAAATTGTTCCAACATGGAAAAAAACCCAGTAAGCAGCAATGGCTAAAAACTTTCCAAATGATAAGAAATTCTAGATATTTTCTTTTTGTACTGCGAAATCGAATATTCATTATCAGCGGCGATTCTAACCCCAATATTGGCCTTCATGTCCAACGAATTGAACATTTATATTTACAACAATCGACGAAACGAAAAAGGACAAAAAATGATTCCAATAGACCAAAACCATTTGACAAAAAAAAACAATACAGTATTTATAAATTTATATTTATAATAATCGACGAAGTGAAAGAGGATATGAAAAATGATTCCAACATGGGAAGAAACCCAATAAGCAGCGATGGCTAAAATCTCTCCAAATGATAAGAAATTCTAAACATTTTCTTTTTCCATTGCAAAGCAAATATTCCCTATCGTTGGTCATCCTAACCCCAATATTGGCCTTTATATCCAACGAATCGAAAATTTACATTTACAACAATCGACGAATCGAAAAAGGACAAGAAAAATGATTCCATCATAGGAAGAAACCCAATAAGCAGCGATGGTTAAAAACCCTCAAAATGATAAGAACTTCGAGACAATTTCTTTTTGTACTGCGAAAGCAAATATTCTTTATCAGCGGCGATTCTAACCCCAATATTGGCCTTCATATCCAACGAATTGAAAATTTACATTTACAACAATCGTCGAATCGAAAAAGGACAAGAAAAATGATTCCAACATAGGAAGAAACCCCATACGCAGCGATGGCTAAAACCCCTCCAACTGATACGAAATTCTAGCCACTTTCTTTTTCCACTGCAAAGCAAATATTCCCTATCATTGGTCATCCTAACCCCAACATTAGCCTTCACATCCAACAAACCCCGAGTTTTCAAGCAACAAAAATAATTTTCCAAATAATTCCTCATGAGTGGCACCAACCCCAACTCTTTCTCCCTCATCCTCAACGTTCAACGATCCCTCGCGGCCAAAAACCCGACTATCGAATAATTCATTTTCCCAGCAGGCTAACCCCCATGGTTCAAGGCATTTCCACGATTAATGCGAGCACATGTTTCGCGGAGTTTCTGAATACTTGACTTTGGGTAAGAGAAGGAAATGTTGCGCAGTAGCGCAGGCAAACATTAGTCGGACGGAGCGGATAACTGACACCCCTGGCTTGCCAGGGTTCCAACCAAGTCTACCATACTAGCCCTGTGCGACGGTGGTGTCCTTTACTACTTAATGTATCGCGTATATGTACCAGCCCGAGTGAAACCAGCTGGGTGAAGAAGAAGAGGAGGGAATTGGGAGGGAGGGGGGGGTTGGTTGGTTGAAGCCCAGCAATGGTGCTTGAGCGAATGCCAGTTTTCGGTCGGTGCTTAATTGCGGAAAGTGTTGGAATATTGCGGTGTGGATGGGTCCACGGAAGAGACGAAGAGTAGGGCTTAGCACTGAAACGGAAGTGGAAAGAGGAAAGCGCAAGAGCGTGGCAGGTGAAATTTACCCTGTCGGCCGACAGCGAGGCTGAAACACCGGAGGAAAGCTAGCAAGCAAAAGAGGTGGAGAGGTGGAGGAGGGGGGTGGTTTGGAGGGTTGAAGAACAGGATGGAAAAATTTCCCCCGATGTTACATTATTTTTAGTGGCATCAGCTAGACAGGGTATTCTCGTCAGGGTGTCTCTCTTCGTCTGTTTCTCCATCTGCTTCTCTCTCTCTCTCTCTCTGAGTCTTTTTCTAGCTTTTTTTTCTTTCTCTTTCATTTTCCTTTTGACGTTCCACTACCCACTGTTGTCTTGTTTTTTTTTTTTGGTGCAACACCAATCATGGCACCGTGAACGAAAAAGAACCAAGGACACGAGACAATAAAAGTGCGAACGAATGTTCATAATTTTTGTGTGTTTTTTTTGGACTCTGTACCTGCAGGGGATACGAGCTCAAATGTGGGACTTGACAGTTGTCGAGCTGGAAATGAGAATTTTGGGAAATTGAAGGGTAGGTACTCGGATAGGTGATCGTTGAAATGGGAATGATTTAGGTCGTCGAATATGTTTTCGAGGAGAAATGAGATTTTTATTAATTATCCTTCGGTGGTACGAATGTTCGATTTCGTTAATCTTATGGCCGCCGAATTTAGAATTACTTAATTTTTTTTTATTTATATTTAATCGATTTTCATTTTGGTTTGTTTCGGAATTTTGCTAATAATTTTTATTTTTTAAATTTTGTCAATATTTTGGATTTGTTTAGAAATTTCATGTCACTGCGAAATTTTTTATACTTTATATGGTAATCACAGAAATATATGATAATTCATTAATTTCCAAATCTCTGCAATTTTATGCTGAACGATTCAAAATTTGGTATCTTCACTCCGATAATTAAAATGTCCGTACCCGCTGTGCATTTTTTAAATGGAACTACATCTAGTGACCATTTTCCTTACTCGAGCCTATTTTTTTCCTCAATTATCCCACGTCCCTTTTTTCATCTCCTTTTTTTCATTTAGTCATCTTCCTGCATAAAAAAAAGAGTTTGCTCGTCATCAGCGTTCGTATAAGTACTGGGACCCCAATTTTGCAGGGAAATCGTTTTTACCGAGATTATTGCTTCTTTAAGAAAACCACGTTACAAAAATTGCAAATTTACAATTTTTGTTTATTTTTTCGTTTTTTTTGTCGTTAATGAACGTCCATGGAAAAAGTTCATCGCTAGTGCCTCTTTCTCAGCAGGTCGAACCTTTTTGTTTTATTTAACTCTCTCCAATGTACGGTTATATGACTTTTATTGAGCTTGTCTTTTCGATCGACCAACGGTGAACAAAAATTTTCTCCGATGAGGAGAAGTGCATTCACGTCAGAATGGGAGATGGAACGGATGGAGAAAAATGGAGGATCATGACGGAAGAGAATATGTCCTTTGAGAGAGGTTGAGGGAAGGGGTTGAAGGGAGATACGAGGGGTGCATAGAGGCTGCAATCTTCCACGTACGTACGGGGGCACTCCAATATCTAAGTAATAATTTTAATGAAATTCCTCATCCTATGACGCTGTACAGAACTCGTACAATAGAATGGAGGAGGGAGGTGGAAAAAGAGAGAAATGGAGGTGATGGAGTTCAAAAAGAGAGAGAGAGAGAGAGAAAGAGAGAGATGGTTTAATCAGCCCTTCAGGATATTATATATCCTTTGGCACAAACCTTACAATAGCACTTACAATATTTTATTTTTATTTTATTTTATTTGAAGATTCGATTTTAAAAAAGCATTAAATCTAATTGGACAATAGTCATAATATAATACTCAAGTCCACGTAATATAATATATACATTTCGTACTTATGACCTTATAAAAAAGATGTAGACAAAAATTGAAATAATTAGGATTTAATGTTTTTTTTAAATTAAAAATCTTGGATTCGAAGTTATTGGATGAATGTTAAAAAATGGAAGGTGGAAAAAGAGAGAAATCCAAGTTTAATCAGCCCTTTAGGATATTATATATCCTTTGGCACAAACCTTACAATAGCACTTACAATAATTTATTTTTATATTTTTTTATTTGAAGATTCGATTTAAAAAAGCATTAAATCTAATTGGACAATAATAATAATATAATTCTCCAGTCCACGTAATATAATATATATCTACATTTCGTACTTATGACCTTATAAAAAAGATGTTGACAAAAATTGAAATAATTAGCGTTTAAAGTTTTTTTTTTATTAAAAACCTTGCATTTGAAATGATCGAATGACTGTTAAAAAATGGAAGGTGGAAAAAGAGAAAAATCCAAGTTTAATCAGCCCTTCAGGATATTATATATCCTTTGACACAAACCTTACAATAGCAATTACAATTTTTTATTTTAATAACTTAATTATTACTATGATTAATAATAATCATCATCAAATATATTATCAATTATTATTATTCATTACAATTATATTATAAATAATTATTATTGAAAGTGAAGAATAAACATTTCTAAGTGTCAATTTATTATGATATTAGCTATTTGGAACGTACACAGACGATCCAAACTTAAAAATCCATGATTTCCAATTTCGTCGAAACTTTTCGTTGGACGCTCCATCCAGCAAGGGTTGAAAACCCGAACTTCGAATGTCCAGAAGGCTCAAAATCCCGAATTCGAATATTCCGAAACTACAATTTTTCTAACTTTTTCTGTTTGTTTGGGTTTGTTTAAAATCAAGGGTTTTTAAATCAAACTAACGAACCCAAACAAACCCAAAAAAATTTCGTGCTCTTGCTGGCATGACCTTTAGGAAATTTGTAGTTTTGGAATTTTGAGATTTCTGATCAATCGAAGTTCGGGTTTGCTACCCTACCTCTCCAGCAATAAATTAATGCTGAAAGTGATTTGGTTTACACCCTTCCTTTATTCGCTGGCTTGGAATGCACGTATGCAGAGTTCGTTCGTGTACAATTTCTCCGGGTTTCGATAGCACGAAAGAATTCTCGAGGGAAAAAAGAACGAGGGTGAAAATAAGGTAAAAGGGTGGTAGGTGGAAAGGGAACTCGTAAATATCGTACCTGCATCGTTTTACGAGGCAACCCGGTAGCTTTTCGATAGCCCGTCGATTTCAATCGTTTCATTCCTACCTTCCATTATTTTTCGAGCTCCAATACAAATACACGTGGACACCCTTAAACACACACAAAAACGTATCCACACCCATAACATACCATCTCTGTTCTCGGCATGAACCCAACCTTTGGATAAAGTAATTTCGCACCGAGCTCTCGCGAATTTATCATTTTACGTTGGCTCGAGTTCGCACCCCTTGCGTAATGGCCAAGGGTAAGGGTGCGCCGGAGAGACGTGTATGAAAAAAATAAAAAGTCGAAAGAACGAGAAACAAAAAGTGTAACGTCGCTTAACTCCGTTATTGTGGACGTTAAAACAAAAAACTCGGCAAATTAAGAAGTTTTTTTACGATCCTGAAAAACCCCTTAAAATTGTGGCCAATAAGCGAGGAGAAAAACCCTGTTTATGAATATGTAACTTTAATTGTTTTGGAAGAAACACCTGTGCTAATTCCCTCTACGAAGGGGTTATTAATTTTTAGTCATTTTTTGGCTCAACCATTTTTTTTTCTTCATTTTATTAAATATTTATTAGAATTTTATTTAACTATTCAAATTTTTACTCGTCTTTTTTATATTCAATTTTATTTAAAAAATATTGATGTTTAATTTAATTTTTAATTTTTTTGATGATTTGTTTGTTTTTTTCAATTTTTGGAAAAATTATCGAAGTTTTATTATTTTTTAATGAGTATGAAAAATCTTGGATAAAAACTAACCTCCAAACTTTTACTTTACTTAGTTTACACTATAACCAGGTTTTCTTAATAATAATGAAAAAAATAAATAAACTTGATAAAATTTTTATTCTCTTTTATTTCTCGAGAAACTCTTTTAACCTCTAATTCGTCGACGCTTCTCGCGTCAGCTTTTATCGTTCAGCCCTAGCTGAATAAAAAAATCGAAGACGGGAAAAGCGCAAGAAAAGATTAAAAAAAAATGAGGTTGAGAAAAATGACACAAAACAAACCCAAACACGTAATATATCTGGAGTGCCAAAAAATTTTTTCGATTCTTCGGATTCTCATTCCCATGCTCATGAGGGGTCATAAAACTTCGTAATTTCAGGTGATCGTGACACGAAATATTTTCGATAAATGCCACTTGATAAACGAGAGAGGGCGAAAGCTCGAGAACTCTTTCGGAGTTCCGGGGAAAGAAAAATAAAAAAAAAAGTGGGAAAATAGAAAATTCTACCGGTAGCATCTATAGCACATATAGCATGCTCCAGTTACGATCCTCTCGAGAAAAGTTTCGACCGTGTACGTCCTTACTTCCCTCGGCGTATTCGACTCAGGCTTCTTGAGAGATTTTCACTTGTAGGTTCTGAGAGGCTGTGAGAAGTACCACCAGCCAAACTCTACTGTATATTTGTCCGGGTATTCAAAAGTCTGTAATTTCGGGATCAGTGTGTCCTTGTATCATCCATACAGGGCCACGTGCAAAAAATAAATGGACAGGGCATTTTGCAAACAAGGAATCTTTAAGATAGTCCTATCAGCCTAGGGTCAATCCATAAGATTCACATTTTTTTAAAATATGTCAAATTTTCGTATATTTAGTTATTCTGTGAAATTTCAATGCCACTTATCGACCTAATTTCCGATAAAAACAACCCCCTTATTTTTACGCATTCTCACTAAGAATTTCCAAAATCGATTTGCAAAAAAAAAAAACATTTTTTCACCACTGACTCATCTTACCATTTCTAACAAATTAAGGCCCTAATAAAGTTCGAAAAATGCTATATGGGCCCAACCAAAGTCTAATATCCGCTCGGGCCAACCAATAAAAACAACGCCCATATTTTTACGTATTCTCACTAAGAATTTCCAAAACCGATTTGCAAAAAAAAAAAAACATTTTTTCACCAGTGACTCTTCTTACTATTTCTAACGAATTAAGGCCGTAATAAAGTTCGAAAAATTCTATCTGGGCCCAACCAAAGTCTAATATCCGCTCGGGCCAACCAATAAAAACAACCCCCAAATTTTTACGCATCCTCACTACAAATTTTCAAAATCGATTTGCTAAAAAAAAACATTTTTTTCACCACTGACTCATCTTACCAGTTCTAACGAATTAAGGCCCTAATAAAGTTCGAAAAATGCTATATGGCCCAACCAAAGTCTAATATCCGCTCAGGCCAACCAATAAAAACAACCCCCATATTTTTACGTATTCTCACTACAAATTTTCAAAATCGATTTGCTAAAAAAAAAACATTTTTTTTTACCACTGACTCATCTTACCATTTCTAACGAATTAAGGCCCTAATAAAGTTCGAAAAATGCTATATGGGCCCAACCAAAGTCTAATATCCGCTCCGACCAACCAATAAAAACAACCCCCATATTTTTACGTATTCTCACTACAAATTTCCAAAATCGATTTGCTAAAAAAAAACATTTTTTTTACCACTGACTCATCTTACCATTTCTAACGAATTAAGGCCCTAATAAAGTTCGAGAAATTCTATCTGGGCCCTACCAAAGCCCTAATTGAATTTCCGCAGGGTCATCGTTTTTCCTCTCATCGACCCTTCTGGATAAAACAGGTATTTCTCTATTGCTCCCTTCTCTCAGCCTGCTATCAAGCTCCTTCTGGTGGTGACACCAGGGAGTATAGCACTAATTCCGGAAGTGGCGATGGTTGGGTTTGCGTCCTTCTCTACCATGCTTCCATTCCACGTTGCCTGGCGATAGAATTTAGAATTTTCTCTCTACCCCCCCCCCTTCCCTGACGTTCAGCATTCCAACGTTCTACGATAAAAAAAAAAAAAAAAAAAGAAAACAACGAGCGAGAAATGCCTCTCGCTCGGGGATACTGATGAAGATGTATATAAAACAGACTCCAGGGCGAATGGAGCGTGAAGAATGCGAGTGAAAAAGGCACAAATTTTTAGACGAAAGCGACAGGAACGTGCGAAAAGCCGAGAGATTCGCTCAGAAGAGGAGATCGTTGAATGCCACAAGGCTGGAAAAAAGGAACCTCGATGAGACGGAAGGTTTGAAAAAAAA
>JAPYZJ010001930.1:0-23785 GCA_030522765.1 Ophioninae sp. B BG-2022a
CCAAATAAATCTCCATCGCATAGAAAAAGCCTACTCTACGACCTTTTGAAATATCGTGATTTCTGAGATTCTGGAAAAGTGGCCAGGGAAGACGAAAAATTTTTTTTTCCGTTTTTAAACTCTTAGACGGGTCTATTTAATCGGAAATTTTCCGCTGATTACGAATATACCCAGAATTTTGCCAAAAGTGCAAAATTAGACTGGAGAAATGCGAAAAAACTTTTTCAAGAATATTTTTTCGACTGATAGGCTGCCTTTAAAAATTAATAACAATTCAGGGGTTGATCCGGGAACCGTACATGCTTATATCAATGGCCTCAGAATTTCAGCCCCAACCTCCAATTGCAAGGATGAAATTCTTCATTGGGACACCCTGTATATATATAGGAATACATCGTGGGGGGGAGGAATGTTTACCGCAACTTATCGAATAGGCCATTAATTAGTGTTCGAGGGTGACCAAGGGAAGGGATAATTATGCGCCGGAAAATGGTCAATCACTGGGTTAATTCGTACGCGTGTTATCAGGAGCGCAGAGGGAGCGTCGGGGTAATAATGGTCAATTGGCAATATTCGCCACAACAATATGACAGGGCCTGGGTGAGATATAAACAAACCCAAACGCCTCATCCCAATCGAAAACTCCCAATAGAAATTCAGCTCTTCGAAAGTTTGAACAAAAATAAATAATAAATAGTAAATTATAAAATTCTGTAAATTATTTGAATTTTATACATATAAATTATTCACATTTTATGAATGCAAGTAATGTATAAGCAATTCGAGGAATTTGACAAAAAAATATAAATCATGCTTTTCAAACGTTCGAAAAAAGAATCCAAATAATTCTTTTCAAAAGCTCAAAAGAAAATAGTTGTACCATTTTGATAATCAGTTAATTTTGACGATTGTTCAAACTTCACTGAAATCTTTTTACAGAACGTTTCGAAATTGCTTTTCGTTTTAAGAATTTATTTTTAAAGATGGACAACAAAAAAATTGTGTCAGAAAAACAAAAATGCCCACAAAATAAAATAATTGAAAATCGATTTTTCTAACAATAATGAAAACAACAACAACAACAATAATAATAATAATAAATAGTAATAAAAATTTTAATTTAAAAAATTACCAAAAATAGTAATGAAATAAATAGTAATTAACACAGCCATGAATTTTGATACGGATTAGGTCCTATTGATTTTTTCTTCTCGTAATTAAATCGACTTCCCCCCCCCCCACCCTTCGACTGAGATAAATTTACACGAAAGTCCGTTTCACCGTGCGATGAACGTGCCACGATCAACTTCTAGAGTCAGGCCAAGGAACTCTTGTAACAAATTTAGACGTTGATATCGTAATTTCCTCTCCGAGGGAATGTCACTTTGATCTTTCCGTCAACTTATATCACGTTTGCGTGGATCGGGTTTATAGTCGAGGTAACGATACATCGTGGATAAATGTGGCCGCATTAGGATTACAATTGGATTTAAATCAGCTTGAAGTTCATTAATACGAACGATGGGAAGAGAAATGATAATTCGCGATCTCTATTCTCCTCGCTCTTGACTGTCGTTTCTCGAAGCGGTTCCCAAATTGAAATCGGATAATTGAGTTTCGAAGGGAAGATCACCGAGAGTCATTGCCGAGTATAATTGATGTCTCCTGACTGGACGCGATGCTGAGATTTCCGTTGAAGACCAAATCTTGAAGAAGGACGAAGAGGAGCAGGAGGAGGGGAGGGGGGGGGAATCGAGTCAAAAACAGTTTCTCGTTATTTCGATCTTCCATTTACGTACACGAAGAAATTCTTCCACGTGGAAGAATCGAGATATTTCTACACGTGTAAACGTAGAAAATGGATAAATTTGAAGCCAGTTTGAATCATCGAAACGTTACCACGGTGAGGGATATTTATAGAGCGAAAAAAAAAAAAACGTCGAATTAATGAAATTCAATTATGAAGACTCGCCGAGAAATCCGTTGAGAAAAATAAACGAGTAATGACAAGCTCGAGTGAACGTTTGTTCGAAAGTGTAAATTCGAATGTTGCAAAATCCTCGTTACGGTTCGACGATTTTCGACAGAAATACCAGTATCGGGAAACCTAATGAAAAGATCACGTGGAAACTGGAAGGGGGGAAATTTAATCTTCTTAGTTCCACGAAAATTCGATAAAACAGTGAAATTTTAATTGGACGTACGTAACACGATTATCGTCGATCAAAACCGACTGAACTCTTCGGAATAGAGGAGTTTTACTGGAAATCCAATGAACAAGGGAGAATCTTTTTGCCCTTCCGTTTTATCAAATACGGAACCTCAGATATGAATATTAAGATTCCTTTTCTTTCGAGACTTTTTTTTCTCTTATTCCTTCACTGCCAGGGAAAGTTATGAATATTGGAACGATTTGATGTATTATCGACGATCTGAAAATTCCATGGTTGGAACACCATTGAATTGAGTGTTTTTTTCATTTTTCAAATTTTTTAAGATACGTTTGAACGTCTGATGCGATTTTAACAATATTATCCTTTTTTATTTTTTTTTTGTGTTTTTATTACGTGGCCTGCAACTTGAATGTGAAAAATTTTATTTCCAAACTGGACCGGATTTTTTGAGTCCAAAGACAATTGGAAATTCAGATTTTTCGCGAAATTAGAATTTTTCTGAATATTAAAAAATCGCCGAAATTATCCGAAAATATTAATTGAATTAAAAAATGGATAAACTCCTTTGTCGCAAATTTAGAGCAGATATCCCATCACTGATAAAACCTCATTAAAGCACAAACCAATATATCGTCGAATTTGACTTTAATTAGGACCCAAATTGTCAAATAAACATTTTTAAGTATTTACTGATTATTAAATTAGGTGTTCGTAAGGCTAAATATATAAATTCGCGAATCCTTCATTTTGTCAAAACTTTTTGTACGATGATCCATCCAGTCCCGTAAAAAAGAAGGATCAACGACGATCATGAAAAATTTCGAAACACAAACATCAAGAAACGAATATTTTCTCAAAATTGTTCCAAAGCTGAATATTTAAAAAATTCCAATCTAATTAATATCTCGTTCGATCGTGAATTTTCCGTTGCTAAAATTAGCTTTAAAAACGCGAACTTTGAACTTTAAAAATAAAAAAATAAAAAATAATAAAAAACAATCAAGATCTCGAAGGAAGAAAAAATAAATGGAAAATCTCGTTGGAATATTGATAATTGATGGGAATAATTGATGCCGGAAGTATTCGAGGAATGGACAAGGTGAAAGTTCCAATGGGGCCGATAAAAACACGTCGTCCTCTTCGAATCCAGTCGAACGCGAGAGTTCGAGAATCCAGCAATGGAAGCAGACATTCTCGACTTTCAATTACAAAACACGAACGATCCGAGAACACTTGCACTGCGCAATTGAATAAACGTCTTTGAATATTGCGCAGGTTAAAAATAACGTTTCCGTTATCAGGAACTGAGAGCAACAACTGGGTGGAGTGGGGGAGGGGGGAGGAAGATAAAACGATGTGCGACTCGGATAAATCGAGGGAAAAAAAACGTCTATTCAGATTTCAAGGTGAGCCTGTAATAATTTATTAAATAGTGATCCTCGTTGGAGCTGAAACGTTGCGAAAAACAAACCCAAACGAAACTCATTTCCCTCTAATGGCAATAAAGAAAGGCGACACTTTAAAGAAAAAAACATTTTTCAAAAAGGAAATCGACCAAATTTTTTTTGTATTTTCAAAGTTGAAAGTTTTTTGATTTTGAAGACTTTTGAAAGTGCAAAGTTTGTTTGGGTTTGAAAGTTTGAAGACTTTTGAAAGATCAAAGTTTGTCAGGGTTTGAAAGTTTGAAATACTTTTTGAAAATTCCATCGAATGGTATTATTACGAATTTTCTAGAAATATTTATAATTAGTTAATAATAATAATTCACTATAATTATTTCATTAATTAAAAGTATTTAAATAATTATTTCATTAGTTAATGATTCATATAATATATGTTATAATTATAGGAATTAATATATTCTTCTTAAAAAGAAGAATATATTTATATAATTTATCCAATAATGAATATATTTGATTAAAAAAATAGTATCAGATGGCACATATAGAACGAGTTTTAACTAAATGCGATTACTAAAATTGATTGCATCGACTATTTATTTCGTAATTATATTTTTGAATAAAAAAAAAAAGAAATTTCGTTTCGATTCCAATTTCATGTAATTGCATTAATTATCGAGATAAAATGATGGAAATTAAATTACACGATTGAATGAAAAATCCATACAATCCCATCGAATAACTGGATTTATCACGAAAGAAATTTTAGCGTATAACTGCGTTTTCCAAAAATTGTATTCAATGGCACAATTGCATTCACGAAGATCAATCAATTTGAATAATCAAATAACAGAATTCAAACCAATTGCACAATTCAATAAAAAATGTAATTACATCGAAAAACGGCATTTCTCAAAAATGTTATTTAATTGCACAATTTCTTCTCCCCCTCCACTCCAAAAAATAAAAAATAAAACAGCATAATTAATATTTTTCGAAAATTAATTGTTTAAAGAAAAGTTTGTAGAAAAAAAAATCGAATATTCATCAAAAACGATAATTATTCAGAACCCCATAAAAATGAATTCCAGTTCATTTCTCATTCCCTTGGTTTTTAATTTCGTTCGATACGATCTCGTTAAAGTGCAGCAGGATAACAAAAATGGCGCTGCAATTGACGAATGGACTGGTATGATTTTTCAGCTTTTCGAGTAACCCATAAAATTGCGCAGTATTAATTGATCGCAAGAGATAAAAAAAAAATACAAAAAATACTAAACAGAAAAACGTTCACCACGAGTTATTTTAATAATGCAGCGACCAAACGTCAGTTGCATATCCGCGATCTTAATCTGAACAACATACCCGGCTAAACACTACAATCGCGAGCGTTATCGCTCTGGGCGAAACGATCTGGAACTTTATTCGTGTTCTATAGGAGCGAATTAGTATCGAGATTTATAATATATTAGGTGTAGTAAAAAGAAATCCATTATTTTCTGGCGTCAACCAATCACAAAGTCGCGAAAGTTTGTTTGGGTTTGTTTGGGTTTGTACAGGTAACTTGAGCCATCTATGGAAAAAATCGTGGATTTATTTTTACTACACTTAATATATATCTTTTAGTTAATTCAATTGATTTAGTTAATATTTATATGTTTCAGGTTACGTTTTTGTTTGCTAAAATCTGCAAAAATGTATTGTTTATTTTTAGAATATTCTTTTCAAGGTGAAATAGTTGTTTTTTTATTAATTTTCTTTTTAATCAGGCAAAAACGACCCACCGTCACTAATTGAGTGATAAAAAAAATTTCCAATATAAAAAAATATAAATATAAATATAAAAAAATATTTTTCAAAATTTACTGGTTAATGGAAATTTTCATAGAATTTTGCAGTTTTCAAAACTTATTTGGAAAAATCGTTACGTAAACAATTGGGGAAAATAAAATTGAATGAAAATTGATTATTAAATGAAATATATAATAACTACGTATGACATATATTATATATATAAAATTGATAAAAATGTTTATCCGGGGATCGTAGAGTGTACAAAGCATCCGAGATATCTGAGAGAGAACAGCCGGCATGAAGCAACAGTTTCACGTTTCTTTGTGATCGGAGAGGGTTGAGTCGTTTCACTTTATCCCCCCCCCCCCTGATCGTCTTTCTTCTCTTCGCCCCCCCTGCCCCCTACTATTGTACTTGCACGTAACAAGTTGCAGTTGGTATTGGTCCACCGCGTTTGTGTTGGACCAGATGCGACCTTGGTAGTCAGGAATCCGGTTGGACAACATGGATCGAAACTAGTCACTGGCTCAACCGGGGTAAAAGGCCTTTCATTTCGACGAGAGGCTCTATCCTCGTCCCGTCTCTTGCCTCGGACCCTAGTCCATTTTCAGCCCCTACAAAGCCTCACGCGAAACACCACGAATTTTTCACAGTGAAAAACAAACTTTTTTCACTTTTAGAAAAGCATGAAAAACAATTAGGAATTATGGTAATTATGATTCTGTGGTAATTACTACGAAGCAATAGAACGAAATCTGGGTGAATTTGGGGGAAATTTGGGGAAAATTCTGATTGAAGGATTTTGAAATTTATTAAAATTGGAACAAATTTTCTGATTGTGAATTCATTGCTTCGGGATTTTTTAAGCAATTTTTACGTCGAACGTCCATTCGATTATTCTACATGGAAAAAAGATTTTTTTTAATGAATTTTGACGTCTTCGGAATTTTCTGAAGTTTTCGAAAAAGGTTTACTTTTAAAAAAATGTTGACATGGATTGAGTGAGATATAAAAGTAAATAGGAGTAAACAATTATTTACATAAGTAATAATTATGTATTAACGAACGTAAATACGACAATAGATATTTTTCTGAATAAAAAAGATTTGTATAAATAAATTTTGACACTTCAGAGTTTTTAAAGGGCTTCAACACTCATTGAAAAAAATCTTCGAATAAATTGTTATTGAAATATACAATTATTGAAATATTTTTGTAAATAAAAAAACACTTTTCTAAATAAATTTTGAAGACCTTGGAATTTTGCAAAGTTTTCAAAACCTACTTGGAATAATCCTTACATAAAAAATTGCTGAAAATAAAGAATAACTACGTACGATATATATATATATATATGAATTTTTTAAATAAATAAATAAATAACTATCGAGGTAAATGAATACTGAAATAAAAAAGTAAATAAAAGAATTTCCAGCCTTTCTTTAAACTAAACTCAAAATCAATTATTCGAATAATTATGCGAATAGAACGAAAAAAAAATAATAAACGCATATGTCGATTCGATTAATCATCCTTGGCCCTGCATAATAATCGAAGTAAGAATTCGTTCAAAGGTGCAGCAAAGAGACAAAGTTGTGAAAAAGACGCAAGGTTGAGACTCCGATAACAAGAAAGAGGATGAGAGAGATGGATGCTATTTATGAGTGATTAATAGTGGAACGGAGACTCGTTGGATTGCAGCGGTTCGCATGATTCCCCATCCCACATTTTCTCTCTGTCGCGTATCTTTCTCATTTTCTTCGATGTTCAAACAGCCAGCCAGGTGGGGTTCTTAAATTCTTCGGATAGCCAGACAAGAATGAAGAAAAGTGGAGAACGAGAGAAAGAGAGACAGAGATTTTATGAGCAAACGAGAGGGAGAGAGAGAGAGAGAGCTGAATGTACGAATAATAGCTCTTGGAGGCCCAGTGACTCTCCATTTGCGAAATTCACTACTCCGAATCCGAAACGTCATTCGCCATTTTTAAATTGCATTTCGCTTCGTCCTTTCCCTCGCGAAAGTTAACGGAAAATTCGGAAATCATTTTTTGACGACGTGATTCGAACGATTCTCGTAAAAAATTATGATCGATGCAAGATTTATTAACTAAATTAATAAATAAGAAAAAATAATCGGCAAAATTCGATAAAATTAGAAAATCGGTAAAAATTCATTTATTAATGTTGTACTTTAATTTTCGAACTATTTTAGATACATTTTGACATCAAGTTTTATGACGCAGTTTTTATCGTTGAAACGCTACGAATTTAGTTTTTTTTGGGAAAATATTTTTCACCGGATTTGAGTTACGAAAAGCTTGCAAACGGTTTTCAAGAACTCTTGGTTTGAAGAATTTTAAACGATACTTTGAAACGTTTCAACAGTTAAATTTATTAAATCTCAAAATAGCATTAAATAAAAAATTCTTCAAATTCATGAAATCCTAAAATTGTATGAGATCGAAAATGACTGGAACATTTAAAAAAGTCTTTAATTTCGAGGAATTTGCAAAAGTATTTCAAGAAGCTTAAAAAAACGTATTTTAAACAATTTCAGCACTTCGAAAAAAAATGATTATTGAAAAAAATGATTATTAAAAAAATCGCCCTGTTTTCTTCATTAATTCCTCTTATCCAATTATTTTCTAAAACGATGTTATCGATCATTAATAAATTTCCGGATTCCCGTTCAATCTGCAACATACGATTTCACTTGACATCGAAAAAAGAAAAAGGATTAATCGTTTAGTTCGATGCAAACTTCGACCTCGTGAGTTTTTCCTTCCTCTATTCAATTATCGGCAAAAACTTTAGCAAATTGATAAATCAGTTGAAAGTTATATAATATTAGATGTAAATAAAAACCATGAATCGTAAATCGTCCAACTCGAACGTCGTGAAAAATCGATTGAATTAAATGAAAAAAAAAAAAAAAAAAAAATGAATTTCCATGAATTATTTATCGAACGTTTATAAATCGATTTAAAATTCAATAAAAATGATAATGTCCTTCGTGGATAAGAATTGACAGGAGTTATAACAGCAAAGTACAGGGAACGCCAGGTTCGGTCTTCTTTTGTTGGAATATTACATCGCGGCTGCGTAAGTGCTGGTTACGAGAATCCTTTCTTACGTGCTCGTCTCACGCTTAATTATACGTTGTAGAAAAAAAAAAGAAAAAAGAAAAAGGAAGAAAAAAAAAAAGAATTAACAGGTGCGCCATTCCAGTCCTGATACATGTGTATTATGTCGTGTAATTTACAATGTATTTATATATGCACGCACGCAAACCCGATGTTTACGTGTATCGTACAAAAGTAAGAATTTTTCAGTGACAAAAAGTTGGTGCGCGCGCGCGCGCTCGCGGCCGCGATAATAAATAACGGTAGGGAAACGTGCAAGCACGAAGCAACGAGAATGCAACGGGAGATCGGACCGAAGGTTCCTCCTGGCACATATAAATTTCAATTCCTGTTAACAGGCTCTTTTCTCTCTCTCTCTCGCTCTCTCTGTCTCTCTCTACTCGTTATTTCCCTCGATCTGACTTTTGACGATCATTTATATCCCATTTGTGGCAAACCGTGATATTTACTTTTCCAGATCGATACGGACTTTTGTGAAAGTAGGTTCGTTCCTTTCGTTTTTTAGATTTTGTATTGCATTTTTAATGAAATGTAGACTTTCTATTGCATTTTTGTAAATTGTAGATTTTTTATTGCAGTTTTGTAGATTGTAGATTTTTCTTTGCATTTTTGTTGATTGTAGATTTTTCTTTGCATTTTTGTTGATTGTAGATTTCGTTATTGCATTTTTGTAGATTGTAGATTTCGTATTGCATTTTTGTAGATTGTATATTTCATATTGCATTTTTGTTCATTGTAGATTTCGTTATTGCATTTTTGTAGATTCTAGATTTCGTATTGCATTTTTGAAGTTTGTAGATTTTGTATTGCAGTTTCGTAGATTGTAGATTTTGTATTGCAGTTTTGTAGATTGTAGATTTTGTATTGCATTTTTGTTGATTGTAGATTTCGTTATTGCATTTTTGTAGATTGTAGATTTTTCATTGCATTTTTGTTGATTGTAGATTTTGTGTTGCATTTTTGTAGATTGTAGATTTTGTATTGCATTTTTGTTGATTGTAGATTTCGTTATTGCATTTTTCTAGATTGTAGATTTCGTATTGCATTTTTGTAGATTGTCGATTTCTCATCGCATTTTTTATGCAATTTATAATTTATTTTTCGTAATTTATCGCTAAATTCAAAAGCAATTTCGAACTAATTTATTTATTTTAATTAATTATGGATTATAGATATAGATTAATTCTAACTTTATTCTCGTCGATTAATACAAATATAAGTCCTTTGAAATTAACTATTTTATTTAATTAAATATTATTATGTTACTATTATTATTTTATAATTATTAAAAATTTATATTAAAATTTTTTTTATTTACATTTTTTTAAACTTTATATTTATTAAAAATTATTATAAAAATAAATGATAAAAAAAATGATTATTAAAAAATGCCAAAATTATAATGTTTATTTTTTGTTGTTTCCGGTAGGAAATTCGATTTTGCAGCGTGGAACTTTATTCCATGCGTCATTCATTGACACGACGAGAAAACTGAGCTCACCTGCAGGGGCAATAGACTCGGCTCTTCCATTAGGAATACTCGCAAGATCGGAATAGACCGGTGCGTGTGTATTCGTACACAAGAGTACGAAGGTGTTGAAAAAGTGTGGGCGGGGGTTGGAAGGAGCAAAGCGGCAGGGCTCAGTGAACACCTGCCGCTCGAACACACCTGAGAGCGCAAGGGCATTCAACCCGTATTAGTGGAGACTCCGAGTGTGCAACGCCTGGTGAAGTCGAGGCGCGCGGGGGCGTCGATGCTCGGCTGATCGGTACAACCGCACGCTGCGTCAAAATATCACGTCTCTCGGATCTCCCACCTTACTTTTTTTTTTATCCTCCTCTTTAAGCTCACACTTCGTATCTCTAATTTGCTCTTGTTTCTTCTTCAAGAGACAACCTTTTTTTTTACCCCGAGTAAATACTCCGATCCCCGCCGCAATATTTATCTCGACATTGATTCGTAAATGTTTTTAATTGCAGGGAAAGTTTTTCTATTTACGCTCAGCCAAGCGAAAATAATTGGACTCGATTGACTGTTTTTGAAATATTGATTTTTTGGATTTTTTTTTTATTGTTGCGTGGTTTTTTATTTTTTGTGATTTTTTTGGGAGATTGTTTTGAGGATTTTCAAACTCGTGGAAATTCAATTTTTTACTTTTTTTTTTATGTGACGTGGTTTTTTGTTTTTGTGATTTTTTTGGGGAGAATGCTTTGAGAATTTTCAAACTTGTTGTGAAAATTCGATTTTGTACTTTTTTTTTCATGTGACGTAGTTTTTTATTTTTTATGATTTTTTGGGGAGATTGTTATTTGGGGTTTTTAATGTTTTTAGTAAATTGAAATTGTAAAAATTGTTTCAAAGTCTGGAGGGGTAGGTGAGTTTTTGAAATTGAGAAAAATTTCAAAACCTCGAATAAAACATTGACAGTTTTCGTTAATCGTCTGAAATAATAAACTACATACTTCAAAAAAAAAAAGTAGCTTCTTTAAACATCTGTAAACAGCAATAATTATATTTTTTCAAAACAATAAATTCTCCAAAAATCCTTCAGTATCAGAAAAACATTTTTTTGTGAATCGTAAATTGTGTAAAAATCAGTAAACAAGGAAATAACAATATTTCAAGAAAAAATCATATAAAAAAAAACAATTTGGGTGTTAAGAACGAGAACTAACCCGTATAATTATTTATTTATCCTCTTTCCTTCTAAGAAAATTATGGAGAAAAAAAAGTCGTAAAAATGTCTTGTAAAAAACGAATTGAGCAATTAAGAAAAAAAGAAAAACCTAAATGTACAATTCTCAATTTGTCGTTTCCTCCATCCTTTCACTGCGTCGTCTCGTTCCTGCAAATGTTTTTTTTTTTCTTTTGTTCGAGGAAGGTAGTAGATAATTTTTTCGCATTGTCCCGTGTAATCGCAGCTGCGAATGATATTCCATTTTTATTCTCTTCTTCCTCGTTGTTGGTGGAGACGCGACGAGGGACGGACATCTTTATGGGCAAAAAAGACGGTGATGCTCGGAGAACGAAAAGCTCTCGTGAGAGACTGGTAATAAATGCCTGAGCCGTATATACCAAATCCCGGACAGTATTATGTCACGGCGAAGAGAATTATGCTAAGAGGATTACGTATGACATGCACGAATACAAACGTGTGAAACTCAAAAAAAAAAAAAGAAAAAAAGAAATATATATATATATAGAGCTTCTCTAGATTCGAGATGTGAACGACACCCACTTTAAGGTTTTTTTACGCCAACAATATTCGTGTTCGTGACAAGGTGATTTTGACAATATTGGAATTGGAGGACCACGTTTGGGGTAGCGAAAAACCAAAATATGCAGAATAACGTAAAGCCTGAAAAAAAATGAAAAAAATTGAAAAAAAAAAAACAACAACTTGCATAGTCTTAATAACAATTCAGGATAACGTGAAGCCTAATATTGAAAAAAACAACAACTTTGATCTTTGTTTAGATAAGTAAGGGATTTTGAGGTTAAAGTTGGACTCGTTTTGAATTTTCTGAAACCTAAGTACCCCAAGAAATGATAATTGACTTATTTCTTTTTTTCTACTAATAATAGATATCTCCCTTTCATTATCCATTTATAACAATTTTTCTCTTATTTATTTATTACTATCTCTTTATGTATAACTATTTATTCATTTATTAAAATTATTAGTTATTAAAATTTATTAAAATTTTTAGTATTATTAAAAATCATTTCACGATATTCGTATTTTACATTTCCAAAAAAAAAGTGTCCGTAAATATTTCGGGTATTGAAAAACAAAAATGCATTGTTTACGAATTTCAACGATTATGAAATACGAATTATTGAATTTCACAGCAACGACCGAACGACGAAAATAAAAATAAAAGACGAAATCGAACGCAGCAAAGTTACACATGCAACAAGTAGGTGGCGTCGGTTCGTTGCGACGCCGTGTATGCACACGTATGTCAACAATCACTACTTTTGTCGCCACCCCCCCCCCTCCCCCTCGTCGCACCACGCGGCACACTTCTCTCGCGCACTCTAACGAAATGCCTGCAAGCGCCATGTGCACGAAGTGCATCGCGTCCAGTTCGAAACACGCATCGCGGTATGCGTAACACGTGTTGCACGCGCCCCGAACCAAATCCGCAGGGAACACGCACTTGTCATTGCGCCGTTACCGGCACACACGTTTTTTTTCACTTTCGTCCCCGGGCTTTCGTCGGCGAACGAATTATTGACGAGAATTATGGATTTGAGATTTATGTAAGTGTGGGTGTGCGGTAGGGTGGCTTACAGACTGATGGACTAAACTAAACGAAACCGGAAATTTTACTAGGGAGGAAATTTGAGGAATTTTATTAGGGAGGAAATTTGAGGAATTTTATTAGGGAGGAAATTTGAGGAATTTTATTAGGGAGGAAATTTGGGAAATTTTACTAGGGAGGAAATTTGGGAAATTTCACTAGGGAGGAAATTTGAGGAATTTCATTAGGGAGAAAATTTGAGGAATTTTATTAGGGAGGAAATTTGGGAAATTTTACTAGGGAGGAAATTTGGGAAATTTTACTAGGGAGGAAATTTGGGAAATTTCACTAGGGAGGAAGTTTGGGAAATTTCACTAGGGAGAAAATTTGAGGAATTTTATTAGGGAGGAAATTTGGGAAATTTCACTAGGGAGGAAATTTGGGAAATTTCACTAGGGAGGAAATTTGAGGAATTTTATTAGGGAGGAAATTTGGGAAATTTTACTATGGAGGAAATTTGGGAAAATTCACTAGGGAGGAAATTTGAGGAATGTTATTAGGGAGGAAATTTGGGAAATTTTACTATGGAGGAAATTTGGGAAATTTCACTAGGGAGGAAATTTGAGGAATTTTATTAGGGAGGAAATTTGGGAAATTTTACTATGGAAGAAATTTGGGAAATTTCACTATAGAGGAAATTTGGGAAATTTCACTAGGGAGGAAATTGGGAATTTTACTATAGCGGAAATTTCACTATGGAGGAAATTTAACTATCGAGGAAATTTTACTATGGAGGAAATTTAACTATGGAGAAAATTTCACTATAGAGGAAATTTCACTATAGAGGAAATTTCACTATAGAAGAAATTTCACTATAGAGGAAATTTCACTATAGAAGAAATTTCACTATAGAGATAATTTTGAAAATTTCGGAGGCGACCGGAAATTCCACTATGGAGGAAATTTCGGACATTTTACTATGAAGCAAATTTCGGACATTTCACTATGGAGGAAATTTCGGAAATTTCGGAGGCGCCCAGAAATTTAAAATTCCAGTATTAAACCCAAACAAATGCAAACAACGTTAATTATTTCCATAAGTTATGAGATTGTTTAGGTTTGTTCAAGTTTGTTTAGGTTTATTTGTGTATATTCAGAAAGGCTCATTTCGCAAATCCCCCTACTCCTCACCTTCAGTTTAGGCTTCGAAGTATACGAAAATGCCCTATTTGCATTTTTCACCAAACTCCAAAAAAAAACCCTCCCGGCAAAATCGAGTTAGAGCTCCTGCATAATTACCAAAAAGAGATCCAAACATGCACCAAATAACCATGTTCTTACCTGTCGAAAATTGTCGTCACAGAAACGTACCAAACATTCCAGTAGACCTACATTCCAGTAGATTTGGACTGGTTGACTCCAGAAAAAAATGGATTTCTTTTTACTACACTTCACATATAAAAAAAAACACACAAACCAAACAAAAAATTAAAGGGGTTTAAAAAAATGTTGGATTTGTAGATTTGGTTGAAAGATGTACGAAGATAACGAGGAGACGAATTACGGTGGACCAGAGAACGTCTGACTTAGCAACGAGATCAACGATTTGCATGAGCATACATCAGAGCTCTCGGAGATCTGGACAACGCGGTTGCCCCTTAAGGGGGTTGCCCCTTGAGTTGTATAATGAGTCATAATTACGATGAGGATGGACGTTTATCTCTCTCTCTCTCTCTCTCTCTCTCTCTCTCTCTCTCTCTCACTTTCTCCAGGTTTCCTAGTCTAGCCAATGGGAGAATGCGACAGCATCATTGCAGGACAACTATTGTCATGAATAATGCAACGTGCGCCGGATATTAGCAGAATTATCACGACCGTTATCGTCCAGCCTCCACCCCCCCCCCTTTCCTCTTACCAGGAGGTTAGACGTATATATATATTCTCGCGATGCAACCGTCGCGTTAATCTTCATCCCATCAGGAATTTCTCCAATTCTGGAGTCTCCCGCATCAGCTATCGCGAGATGCGATCGGCACGTCGAGATAAGATCTCCACGATTTGTGTGTTTCGGTACATATCCGATTTACCACCCAAAACATCCTGAGAATCGACTGATTAATGAGATCCTCGTTTATCACGAATTAATGAAATCAGAACGGTTCGATTAAAAATTAAGCCTGTCGAGGATTGTAAAAAACGACGAGATTTTACGAATTTATTATCCAGGATGAGCACTTTCGACGGATGTTGTAATTATTATATAGAACGGTGATAGATAAATTTAGAATTTAATAAAAATTTTGTTTTTTTATGAGTAATTATTTAAAGATATATTTAATATGTAATAAACCCAGACAAACCCAAACAGACTCACTGGATTGATTAACACGTTAACGTATTGAAAATATGAATTATAATTAAACTTTAAATTTAGATATCAACACTATTTTATATTAGTGTTCGATATAGTATTATTATTATTATTACTTATTATTCCATTATTACATAGAGGGTTGATATCAAAATTTAATTTATTTCCATTATTTGTAAAATTAATAAAAATGTTTGGGTATTTAAATGTAAAAATAATTATTAAATTATAATTCAAAGTCAACAATAAATATGTACAAAAAAAAGTTGATGAGTTAATATTTAATAACGTTTTGATAATATATTGTCTATATTATATTAAATTATATATAATAATAATAAGAGGAATATAATAATAATAAAATCAATATAAAAGTTTAGAAGGAAAACGATTTCGAAAATACGAATCCTAGGTCGTTAAAAAAAATTACGAAACCAACTGCGAACATTGCAGATAACGTACAAAAAACGAATTTATAAAAAAACCAATCGACAAGCAGTTGAAAAAAAAATCACAAACAAATCGATGCAACAGAAGGTCATTTTTTATGCTCAATAAAATAAGCTTCGTAAATATGAAAAAAGCGACATTGACGCATTGTAGATGTCACAATAATGATGTTAAAACGAAGAAATATGAATATTCAGAAATCCACATTTATGGAGAGACGCGTTACTTCTGTTATCGTTTGCTCATTGTCGATTAATAAAGCTATAAATACGAACCGGAGCCCGATCTATAAAACTTTCACGAGTGAACCCGGCGTTGATGCAAAAACGAAACGAGAGCGGTACAGTCACAACTGTTTCTCCATATTCGTTAAATAACGGCTACAAAAAAAAATTAAGTAAAAAAAAACTTAACGTGATCCAGTAAAATCGCTAAGTGAAAAAGTTCCCGTAAACATTTTCCACAAATTTGTACGAACGGAGTTGTCAAAATGCATGAAAATCCTCATTAGATAACAAAATTGATTTTTTTTCAATTTTTTGATTGATTTGATTTTTGAAATTGATTTTGATATATTTTTTTTTTTTATTAAAATTGAAATTGAAATTCCTCATTTAATACAAATTGATTTTTACCTCGTTTAATTAAAAATTGAATTTGAAATTCCTCATTAGATACAATATTGATTTTTGCCTTTGCTGGTCGACACACAGCCACTGGATGGATTTGAAGTTCGCATCGTTGCGACGCAATGAATTTCTTTTCTCATTTTTTTATTTCCTCAGATCAATTATTTGGCAAAATATGTTTTTTCAAATTCGGAATTCTACGTTAACACAATAAAGATTTGTATAATTATTGAGGTATTTTACTTACGATTCCAGACAAAAAAATAATCGAGAATTTTAAAATGACTGATTGCTATTTTAGTACTTCATTTTTGATCATATAATGGAACACTAATTACCAACACTTCTCGAATAATTATTTTTTTACGATGAATATTATTATCCTTAAATGTATTGTATTTTTCTATATTCAGACTCAACAAATTATAGATATATCGTTGGCTAATCAATCGTCTGGTATCCGCACCTTAAATTGTGTTTACATGTAAAATAGGATTTAACGAACCATAAATAGCACACACTCGAAGCCAGGATTGATGGTGACCAAGCTGGGGATGGAGTACGTGAACCTAGTGCTTTTGCGAAAGTCACTCGACGCCCGTGCATTCGTTATCATATTTTTTCTTTCGTAAAGTATTCCACTCGAGAGAGGATCGACGAGGACGAAATGGTATCAACGATCGATCTCATTATTCGGAACGTAAACGAAACATCGAAGACGGTTTTTTTTTTGTTTTTTTTTTGTTTTTTTTTTTTGTGGTTTATTTATTTTTTTGCTTTTTATTGGAAAATAAACAAACCCAAACAAAATAGACTAAAAAATATTAAATACGCGTTCCTCTCGAAGCACTCGGAAGAGAACGAGGGAAAAAAGCAGCCAGAACCAACGAGAGGGAAAAAGAGAAAGGGAGGAGAGAAGAAATGTTGAATCCAACGTATCATCAACGAAACAACGCCGCGTACATAATTAGAGAAATCTTCGTCATTTATTCCACGACGACGGACTATAAATCTACCATGAAAAGGGAAACTTCGTTTCAAACGTCTCTTCGGGACAGCTAAATCCAACCTGAATGGCGTGCCAATCAAACACATCCACACAAACAAATATATACATGTATATATATATATAAATATATAAATATATATACAGGGTGACTTTTATAACGTGGCCATGTTTTTTGCGGGTTTTACGCGATGTTTTTGAAACTGGAAAAAATATGATTCTCAATAGTTTTTCTCGCCCGATTTAATTGTATTTTCATAGCACGATCGCGTCTGAATAAAATCGTTTGTTTCACTACTTTCATTTCGAAATATTTACTCAAAGTCTTATATTCACTAATTTTTTTTCATCATGATTGCTGGAGCGGTGGAAGTTTTTTGGGGTCGTTTTGTATTGGGAATTTTTAAAACTTTATTCTCATGTGCTCAGAATAGATTTTTTGTTTTTTTTTTTTCGAAATGCGTTATTTTTTATGTTGGACATTATTCAAGATACAAATTTGGTGTATTTTTTTTCAAAATGGGCTTGAAAAACTATTGAGGGCATGACGGACGACGAAGGGAATTCCGTCCACTTCGAAATTTTGAAAGCACTATTCTCCTAAACGGCTGAACCAATCGATACGAAATTTGTTGTGTGCATTCAGGACGATGGCACCGAGGGACCCCTAGTCGCCATTTTCGATAAAAATGTTCCATTCTTGAAAAATCGCGGTTTAAAACGTTTCGACTATCTCTCTCGCACTCGAGTGTCGCGTGATAATATTCGTTATGTCTTGCAGAATCGTATTTTTTCTTAGTCCCAAAATCATCCCCCAAGACCTTTGAAAAAAGTATGGAAACTTTATAGAAGTCACCCTGTATATTGATGCAATAACGGTACGAACGTTGATTGCGTTATATCTGCAAAAAGGAGAGGTGAAAACCTGCTGCAGCTCGACACCAACCCCCCTCTCCTCTCTCAGCTTCATTTTTTAAAATTCCTCTTTCCTCTCGCGTTTTCTCCCGTCATCGATTATTCTTCGATCTGAATAAATCGCGCGCACGCGTCCTTCGAAGGGGATCAGTAAAGATTGCAAAGACGGGAAAGCCTCAACGTGGAGTTTCTATTTTCATAACTCAATGTTTGATAAGGGCCTCGGAGAATTAATAATCCTCGCTGATTAATCGAAATTCTCTCGCGTACAAACTTTCCAAAGATTTGAGAGGATTTTTAGAAAATTCGTTTATTCATGCAGGGAGAATTCTAAAGGAGAAAGTTCTGGAAAACGTTACTTGAGGATTATCGGAGTTTGAATGATTTGATGGGAAGATTATTCTCTCCTCCATTTTTTATTTCGTTTTTTTATTATTGTAATTTTTCAAAGCCCTTTTTGGGACAATAAAGTTGGGAATTTTAAATTATTTTTTATCATTATCAATTTCACGTTGGCGTGGAGTGACAGCCGATTTTCTTCTCCATTTTTTATTTTTGTTATTTTTCAACGCATTTTTTGGGATTTGAAAGTTGTGAATTTTGAATTTACAATTATTTTTTATCATTAGTTAACTTGATGTTTGAGTGAAATTTAACGTGATCTTTTTTTCTTTGAATTTCTTTTTAATGTTTAAAGTTTTCTTTTTGAAAAACTGGAGTTTCGAATTTCCAATAACAATAAGTGGATCTTCTACATAATTTGTTTTTATTTTTATCGTTATCCAATTTGAAGTTTGCGTGAAATTAAACACAATTTTCTTCTCTATTTTTTTTACTTCATTTCTTGATTAGTATCCTTAATTATTTCTGTTCGGTTAATTGACGTCGTGAATTTCAAAGAAAACATTTTTTTTTCGACATTTGATTTTTTTATTGATACTTCATTAGTATCATTATTCACCGAACACGATATTGTTTGTAATGCATTTTTTATTTTCCATTATTATTATTATTATTATAAGATTGAAGTTGTTTTTTGAGGAAATTAAAAAATGCCTGTGGTGGGGGAAATCCGTCGTAAGGACAAATATAACCTTAAAAGGCTTCCAAACCCTCAAAACCTACTATTGACACAAGTTCAATATCAGGTAAAAATACCTATCTATATTTTTTGACGTTCGATAATCCGGGAGTTTACGCAAGTCCAAACAACTTTTCGATTAAACGGGCGGTCTAACTTTCAAATTTTACGGTTGCATCTTGATGGCTGAACATTTTAATTAATATGATTACAAATGGATTCATGTGTGCGTTATTAACGCGATGATCTGCATATTCTTCGTAAGCTCTCAAATTCCCATTAATTAATATTCGAGAGGGAGAAAAATCAACTTCGATATCTCAGGGGCTTTGCTAGCTCTTTCCTCTTTTTTCATGGCTACCTCGGCTACGGAAATCACGCAAATTTTTTATTCCGAAAATACTTGTTAAATGATATAAAGTCAATTTGCTATATCCACTTTTCGAAAATATGAAAATAAGAAAGAAAAATAATAATTTTTTTTCGTGGGGCATCGATAAATAAAATTCAGGAATAAAAAAGAAGTTTGTTAAAATTATTTTCTTTTTTAACACTTGAACTTTTTTAACAGGTTCAGAATACTTTTTCAATAAAATTGAGGAAATAAAAAACGATAAGGAAATTTCAAAAAATCAGGAATGAAATAAGAATTAAGGAATTTAAAAAAAATTGGAATGAAGAAAATTCAGGAGTTTAAAAAAATCGTGAATTAATAAAGATTTTGCGGAATAAAAAATTGAAGAAAATTCAAAAATTTAAAAAATCACAAATTAAGGAAATTCAGGTATTCAAAAAATCAGAAATTTAAAAAATGAAGAATTTTTAAAAATCAGTAATTAAACAAAAACTACAAAAATTCAAAAAAACCTCCAGGTGTTTAAAAAAATCTCGAAAAAATAATTCGTTGCGTCTAAACGATGAAAAAATTTACTGTTACGAAAACGAAGTTAACGTAAAATCCTGACGTTCGTTTTTTACTCCAATCGTGAGACGTATTAGGTCAAAAGGGGTAGACGAGGCACGAGGAAGGCTCGTTGATGTACGAGGTCAATGCAGTTAGGGGGATTGTGAGACGTACGAAAAAAAAAAGGTAAAAGGAAGAGCGAAGGCAATACTCGTAGATGGGGTACCGATATTAGACGTACGTGACTGGACGTAACGACGGATAATCGGGAGACTCGATGATCCGAGGGGGGCGAGAGGGAACAAAAGTATGGGACGAGTGAGTCCCGGTCAATCACCGTTATTACAGCTGCATGCCAAGCATTTTTTATGCAATAATCACAATAATAAAGATATATTGGGTTCTGCCAAGCAAAAGGGCGTAACTTCGAGACTTTATCGTAAATTTATTCCCTCTTGCGTCTTTCTGGTCTTCAAAGATCCTTTTATCAGCCAACGCATCTGTATGCGTGTAACTATCTCGATCGCAACGAAATTATGCTTGAACTTATCTCTCCAGCGTCTTCTGGAAGTATCTCTCACGAATCATGTAACATTAACCCCTTAAGTGCAGCAAACTCGCATTTGCGTATAACGACATATTAATGAGAATCTCGACGTTGAATTTTTATCCAACGCAATATCAATTTGGCAACGCACTGCATAGAGGAAAAAAAATCACTTTGATAGACGAGATTTTGAGACTGAAATATTTAATTTCTGAAAAATGAATTATTTCAGTGTTTAGGGTGCTTTTACTATCCATAAAATAGACAATTCTTGAAATAATCTAAAAATCCACTTTTCAAAAGTCATTTTATATAATTTACTGTGACCAGTTATTTATATTTTTTATTGTATTTTTATTATTATTTATATGTTTTTTTTTCCAAAATCTGTATTTCTTTTTAGTATCGAAGATCTCTGATGAGAAATTTAAAGTTTGCTGGAGCGTGAAGATTTTTTAAAAATTGTATTTATTCCATAACTGGTGAAAAGAAATATTACGAAATAAAAAGAAAAAATTAATTTAAAAGAAAACTTCAGATATTGAAAAACCATGATCGAGAGATCTTGGAAAGGATCAGAATTTTTGGCACGATTCAAATTACACAACTTCCCATTCGCAGCTTGACGAACAAAGGCAGTGGATGAGTAGAAAAAAAAGAGGGAAAAGTTCGGTGCTTTTGCGAAGTATGTTTTAAAGAAAGGTGGGATCAAAAATAGGCTAACAGTTGGTCGCCAGCTGGGACCAGTCAGTAAATATAACGGGCTCCTCGAATCTTCGAAAGAGATATGCTGATGCGAGGGAACAGCAGTGGTCTGATTATAAACGGAGAACACTCGAGGAGCAGATAAATCATCGAAGTCTTTCCAGAAACTTCAAAACGAAAAAATACCCGTTTAAAAATAAACTCATTTTTGTCTTAATTACAACGCAATCGCTAAACGATTCGAAAAGAATTAGAATAATAAAACGACTCGAAAGGTGTGGCAAAAACGAGGGTAAAAATCGAAACTGGTCAATTCCACATTGGGATCCAACTGGATTTACCAATCTTTCCTGAATGATCCTAAAATTGTTTAACCCAGATTTCTCAAAGATGAAACATTTTTAACGTTAAATAAAACAACCATGCCCTGCTTCTGTGTATTCTGCAGAGCCTAATGCTCGTTTCAGCCAAAAAAGTGTAAAAGTCTACGAGAAAACTGAGTTTGAAAATTTCCGAGATTACGTAGATCTACAAATCCCTAACATAAAATTCAAATATAGTAAAGATCTCGAAAATTCTATATACTTTATTCCGAAAATTGAACATCCAAATCTGTGGGATCCATCAAGAGTTTTTGGGATCGTTCACTAAAGAATATGGGCACTTTCAGGAAAATGCTAATTAGGATCCAACGTATGACCTTAAGAGACCCATTGGCCTCCAATCATGAATCAGACACATCTATCCAATTGGATTCCTCGATAATGTCCATTGGGTGTGAAAATGTGACCTGGGATTACGAAGACGAAGGTTATAAATTTCGAAAAGAACAAGAATAATCCATTGAAACGACCGCACGAGAATTTGTCACCAGCAGGGCAAGTGCCAAAGAGAGAAAGAGAGAGAAAGATGAAGAAAGAGATGGGTGAACGGTAGAAAGATCGTGGCGGTAAAATCACCCCTGGTGGATGATATTTTCGAGCTGCGAATGGTCCCGTTGGAATGAAAGTACGAGGGGCTTTGGGTCGGAGGTGGGGCAAGGGATTTTCCGGATAACAGCGGTTTTGGCACGACCGGTCATCAGGGATCAACAAGTGGCTCATGATTTTGTCAGTGGCCGGGGTGAATAGCCACGGGCGCTGTACCGGCGCGGACGCGCCGTGGTCCACCGCTAAAACGACCCCAATCTCGTGCCGTTGATACGAGTCGAGAGCCAGTCACTGAATGAGAGACGAAGAGAGACATAGAAAGAGATGGAACGAGAGGAAACTGAGTATCCGTTGTCGCAACCAAACCTACCAGTATATATAGAGATAACACCAGGCTACGTAACATTCTCCGGCTCAAAAACCAACAATGAACGACTAACGGAAAATACTCACGGTATCTCCATCACAGCTGTTCCACTCTCGCCAACAAATTCCTGCATTTTTCTCCCACCCCACTTTTCACACTGAAGTAAACATTTTTAATCGCCCAGAATCAATGGACTCAACAACCGGATGTGGACATCGAAAAGGGTTTCCTATTTGCTTCTTTTTTGTCTTTATTCACAGAGTTCATTGAAGAGAAGGTTCATTTGGGTTGGCAAAAAAAAGGTTGATTGCTTGAGGAGAAATGGCTGAATGGCGTTTGTTTGGGTTTTCGCCATAGGGATTTGATAAAGAGAATGTGTCTGAAGTTTCCATCGTTGGTTCCGAACGAAATTTTTTTTTTCAGTAATCGTTTTTTTTGGACGTTTAATAAGCTAAAAGAAGATTATGACCAAAAGGACGAAGATTTTCATTCCACGGAACCTACCCTTATGGAGGGGTAAAGGTGAAAAAATATAATATTTCCGGCTGGATTGCAATAATCGTTTTTTATATTGGCGATGTCTTTTTTGTGGATAAAAATGAACTTGGAAAAAAATTTCAACGAATTTCATCCCGCGGAACATACCCTTATCGGGGGATGAAAGTTGAAAAAATTGTATCTCGCGTGCAATACCTATAATCATATTTTTTATGGGCATTATCGGATTCGTGAACCAAAAGGAGTTCATAAAAAACATCGCAACGATTTTCGTCCACCGGAAACTACCCTTCTAAAGGGGAGGGGAGGCTGAAATTAAAAAAAAAATTCATTTCCGGTGGTATCGCAATAAGCGTTTTTATTAATTTGCAATATCATTTTCGTGAACCAAAAAGAGTTCAAGAAAAAATTCGCAACGATTTTCGTCAACCGGAAACCACCCTGCATGCCAAGAACTGCTCGACTGCATGCCAACAAAACTCCTATTTAATCTTGCTCTGCTGGGAAATGATCGGCCACGGGAAGTTAGCAGATCATTTTTTAAATCACGTTTCTTTTGGCTAAATCGACAGAACTATTCTTAAAAACTATCAGGAACTATGTAACTCGACTGCATGCCAAGAA
>JAPYZJ010001931.1:0-23774 GCA_030522765.1 Ophioninae sp. B BG-2022a
CATCCCTTAATTGGTTGTTCGACCATATGTGAATAAAGACCCAAAGGTCACCCATGGAACCACAGCGAAGCGTGGCAGGGCACAGCTAGTATATATATAAATTATATATTATATATATTATAGATATAAAATGAGCAGATCGAGTGCGTTGTCGTTTTCCGATATCTCAATTGAGTCGTATGCCGGTGAACGTGAAACGTTCTTTACTTAATCAAACTCAGTGATCGTATCATTTGTGAATTTAAATATTGTATCAGTCGTTTTCCGAAGTTACAACGAGCAGGGATAATCTATAAGAAAAGAAAAATGCAAAAGAAAATATTTGCATTATAATACATTTCTTGTATTTTATAGTTAAATATATTATTATTAAATTAGTTTCCTGTTTATTTATTCAGCAGTTGAAAATTGAGTTGTTAAATGTTCAATCAATTGTTAGTTTTGAAAAAACATGATTTAAATTCGGGAAACTCATCAATAACGTGTGAAATCAATGGTATAAAAAAGTTGAAAAGTTAAATTAACAAATATAAAAACTATTATTTAACGAATATTTCTTAAGTTTTCCGTATAATCATGATCTCTCAACCACTGTTCGGTGAATAAATGAAACAAGAAAACGAAATTTGACGATTGACGTTGAGAGTAGAGCGAGCTTTTTTTTCGCCTCCGTTTCTCATCGAGATTCGGAAATATCGCTATGTATGTGCACGATAATGAAAATAAGTAACGATGCGTATCAGTTTTTCGATATTGTCTTCACACTTGATGACTGAGTCAATAATGAAAAATCCCGAAGTTCCGTATTTCGATTTCAATGCGTATGCATTTCGTGACGAAAATCTCGCGCATCTTCTATTATTCTTTTCGAGGAATAAACAAATTTGAAAGAACGGATAACCTCGATTCGGATAAAACTTTGTAGAATAATTATAATGTTAAACGAACGGAGATTGATCAACAAAAAATCATTTCCGGTACGTATTAGCGGAAATTGATAAAATCTGCAGTTGTGCAATTAAAATGCAACTAAAACCTGCATTCTGTGTATCAGTTTTCATTATATTGACTGAAATCACTTGGATCGAGTTTCCAGTAATAATGTAAATCGCATAGCTTTTAGAAAAACACACATTTTGTGCTTTATGAAAATAAATAATAAGGATAATCTTCATTTTATTATTTTAGTCAACTACGAGCCTGAATCGTTATGAAGCTTAACGATATAATGCTAATAATAACAATCATGATAACAACAACAACAACAATAATAATCGTGAGTTATGAGCAGGCGAAAGTTTATCAGCGTGTACCTTCCTAATTGTATGCTAATTGGACACGATTGTTCCGACACTATAAAAGCACCGTCCAGCTATATTGGAGTTAGGTACTAGTTCCCAATTTCGAAATGTCCCGTTTGAAAGTATTTCTCGGAATGTTGGGTGTTCATCCGGTTTTACGACTGCATATAAAACACCCGTTAAATATTAAAGAACGCGTGATACTTTTTTGAATTAAGGGCATGACGACCGAGGGCCCTCGGTGCCATCTTCCTGAATGCACACAACAAATTTCATACCGATTAGTTCAGCCGCTTAAGAGAATAGTCGTTTCAAAATTTCGAAGTGGACGGAGGCGTAATCTCGGTTTCTCGTCGCGATTTCTCGAGGATGGAACATTTTTATCGAAAATAGCGAGCAGGAGGACCTCGGTGACATCGTCCTGAATGCACACAATAAATTTCGTACCGATTGGTTCAGCCGTTTGAGAGAATAGTGGTTTTTAAATTACGGCAGAGCCGTGACTTCGGTCGGTAAGGTACAACTGAATCGATCTATGGCTACAGCGGTCGGCAACATTGTTGCTCGTTTCCTAAAAATCTCAGGGAGTCTCGAACGTGATTTCGTACATGAAACGTATATACGTACGGGAAATTCAGGGATGAGCCACGCCGTCATTCACGGGAACTAAAGTCATAACTGCCGTACGAGATTTCAAAACTTGTGTTTTCAATATGGCTACACGGATCTTCTCCTCTCCAAGTCGTGACATTAGCCAAACTTGTTATTTTACATCATTTCCATCACGACTCTCACATGGTAACAAAATCTACTTATTTTATTTTCGACTGATATCACTTGATGAAAAGTGAGCGATTCGTCCATTAATTCGACATCCTCTCGTAAAATTTTATTCGATTCTAAAGGGCCGTTCAGGGAATCCGTGGGAATGAAAAATCACGACCGAGTCGAGATGAGGCTGTGCCTCATTTGCATCCAAGCGCGGATTATTGGATGCGAATGGGTTAAAATGACCTCAACCCAGACTTCAAGGCTCATGACGAAACGTTGGCGGGAATACACGCTACCCGTGAATCTCTTTCAGCACGTGGGTCATTGCGCAGAACATTTACAGACAAATCTTAGGCGTAGCCTCGGCTCGCGTCGGTAAAACAAAATTAGCGCGAGCTACTGCTATCTACCGCGAGGCAACATTGTCGCTAGCGTCCGGGAAGCCTCGACGGGCTTCGTGTATGAGAATATATATACGTACATACGTACACACTGAAAATTTCGAGATGTACACCGCTCCGGCATTCGCCGGAATTAAATGTCACAAATATCGAACGATATTTTCTCAAAATCGTAAACAAATACCTACAAGTTATGATTTTCCATACATCTCCTAAAATATGTGACAGAATGAAATGGTGGAGGTCCTAAAAAGTGTGTTTCGAATATGGCTACGCGGCTCTTTTCCCCTCCAAGTCGTGATCCTAGCCAAACTTTTTATTTTACCGCATTTCCATCACGACGCTCGCGAGGTAATACAATCTGTAATTTTTTTCGTCGATTTGAGAAATTTGGAGAGAAGCAGCGGTTCGTCTATCAATTTGACGTTGTCTGGTCAAATTTCATAAAATTTTCAAGAGCGCTTTAGAAAATCCATGGGATACTATCACCTTGATCGGTGGACAAGGGGGTGGGCTCTTAACCTCTATTTTTCCGCGTTGGGATGAGTTTCCGGAACGAAATATGATTATAGGGTTACTTTCAACATTGAACCATTAAGCTTTTGCCCAAACCGTCGAATAATCCGCAAGAAAGGTTTCAGGTGTTTTTCGTAACGTTAACTGGACTGCACGGAATCCCGGCACACGGTGTATGAACCAGCACTTATTCGCCGCCGTTATTTTCTCGTTTCCCGAAAAAAGTACGCGAGTTCTCGTCGTGCGTTCAACGGGTGGATGGGACTTACAGATAATCTTCGAGAAACTGTTGTTCCTCGTGGTGGCCCGAGTGAGAAGTGTTGTACAGATAATCGGGCTGAGAACCGGTATCGAGATGGGGTTGGATCATGCAAGCGGGTGGTGCGGGTCCAAAGTACGTGACGTTACGGGGATTGGCGTTCCAGGCATTTTGATTGTTCGGGATCATAGCCGTTCGATAACCGTCGAGGCAATCGTATACGGGACAATTGGTGGCTGTGCAAGTCAGCCATTGTTCCTCGGTACAGGGCAACCCGATAACGCTCGTTCTGTTCGCCACGTGTTCCCGTTTTGCGTTCTCGTTCTCATTCCTCGCGTTGTTGTTGGCCCACGTGTAATCCTCCGGGCCACAATCCAGAGAGCCATAAAAGTTGCTCGTCCCGCAACCCGTGTAACATCGTCCAACGTACTCGCAATTATAATTGTATCCGGTCACCTGATCACTCGCCGTACCCCGATTATACTCGTAAGTTCCCAAGGGATCTCTAACCCCACCTGTTCGTGCGTTCTGATTTCGAAATACCCGATGATTCCCACTCACGTTCGGGTGCTTCGGCTCATGGTTGTTACGCTCCCGATTCTCACCGAAATACATCGCCAAATCCTCGACGTCGATCGAACCCGTCCAACATTTCGACGCTTGTCCCGGATGGGGTAAAGAATCATTCGGGACGGAATGGTGGAAAGCATTGTTCTTCATGATCATCGCGGTCGATCCGGTAAACGGCACCACGTTATCAAAAACTTTGGGAATCTTTCGCGTACCGAATGACGTATCGATTATGTAACTGCTGGATCTGGTCAATCTTCGGAACTCGCACTATGAAATATATCTGTATATTTGTTATTTCGATCTAGCTCACCACTCCATTAACTTTCCTCGGCGATCTCACGATATTTTTGTATCTCATCACTCGCGTATGTTATTTTTGTAAATTATGTATTTTTCTCGATGTTTCACGTATTAGGCATTTTTCTATCGTGATCTCGGAAACCGGCTATTTTTAGTATATCACGCGTTCTCCATTTTATTTTCTTCACTCGATTATGCAATGCTCTTTTTTCCGGTTCTCTAGGTTTTTACGAAATAAGCTTTCCCGCTTTTGTTTTTCGCGCTGTTGTTACTACATTATTATTTGTTTTTGGTAAACGTTTATTGTTCCGGATAACACTTTTTCAGGGTGTTTATTATTGCTACGGTTATTATTGTTGTTTTTAATAAATCACGATATTTGCGGTGTCGCTAAGAACCACTCATTTCCCACGATTTTTTTTCTCACAATTTTCATTTCCGCGTATTTTTCGAGGCTCGATTTTTCTTATCAACACTTTCACTTTTTATGTTTCGCGAAGCAAACAATTGTGTTTGTTTGGGTGCACCCCAAATGAAAAAATCCTTGGTGTCTTCACCCCAATTCGTAGAACGATTGAAACAACTTTTTTTTTTCGGGTTTTATCTTTTTCCCAATTTTCCGAGTGATAAACGAGTCGAGGGGCGAAGAACCAATCGGTTCGACACCGTGTACTCGTTTGAGACCAACGATTTCTCGATTGGCCCCACTAAGTCGTGTTTGCGACATCGCGCGCAAATGCGATCGTTATCCGCGCGAATGTAACATACCTATCGATAACGAGTTACCGTTTTGACCCTCTTCGGCGTGCTCGGATCCACACCGCCTCTATCCCTCGACAAAAGGTGCGTTTACGCTTGCACACGAACGCGGACACGCTCGATCACCCGAAAGTCCAAGATATCGTGAGGTTCGCGAGTTTCCATCGGAATTTCACAAATATTCTCTTTTCCATTGGATTCGGGCGCGTCAGGAGCGTAGATACGAATATATCTGCGTCAAGTAGATATATCCGTAATTATGATCATTTTCAACGATTTTTATTGAAAATCATCGATACAGCGTTGGGGGTGGGGTAAATGGATTTTATGGAGGTCTCTGTTGTATTGGGTTTTGTAATTAGATGTGTTATGTTAGAAGTGTTATGAGTTGATCACTTTTTTCATACGAAAAAAAATGTTCAATTCGCACATCATTTTATACCTGTTGATGTGGCCTAACGCCTTAATTTATCGTGAAATATCGGATAGTTAAGAAGACAAAAAAAAAAGGAATAATACTGCTCTCGTGTTCCGGTCGTATCGCCCAAAATCCTGGATGTTATCGGATGGACGAAACCGGTTCCGGTAATATTAAGAGGGAGCCGCACACCTCCCCCTCGTCCGTCGATCAGGGTGACCATACAATGTCAAATTTATAGACGAACGGTTTCGACCCAAATTTATCAAATCGGAAAAAAATTACAGATTCTATTACCACGTGAGCGTTCTGATGGAAATGCGGTAAAATAAAAAGTTTGGTTAGGTTCACGACTTGGAAGGGAGAAGAGCCGCGTAACCATACTCGAAACAGACATTTCGGGACCTCCACCATTTAATTCTGTCACATATTTTAGGAAATCTATGGGAAATCTTAACTTGTAGGTATTTGTTTACGATTTCGAGAAAATATCGTCCGACATTTGTAACATTTAGTTCCGGCGAATGCCGGAGCGCTGAACATCTCGAAATTTCCAGTGCGGACGTATGTACGTATATATACTCGTACACGAAACCCGTCGAGGTTTCCCGGACGCTAGCGACAATGTTGCCTCGCGGTAGATAGCAGTAGCTCGCGCTAATTTTGTTTTACCGACGCGAGCCGAGGCTGCGTCTAAGTTTTGTCGCGGGTGCGGCCCCCTCGTAAGGGCATGACGAACGTCAACATAACCTCACAAATTTTCGAAATCCGTTTTCTCCGCGTCGATTAAGTTTACGGCGAAAAATCGCTCATCAGTCTTTGTAGAATTCATAGAGACAGAAATAGATGCTTGAATTTTACGATAAAAATGTTTCGTCCTTGAGAAATTGCGATTAAGAAAATTTCGACTATCTCTCTCGCACTCGTGTGTCACGTGGTACGTCTTCGACATGTCCTTAAGGGGTAATATCTTCCAAATTTTTTTTTTCTTTTCCATTTTATTTTGTTGCCTTAAATCATGCTAAAACTATTCTAGAATCAAAATCTATAACGCCCAAGTACTGATCTAAACTCAAAATTCTTTAAAATCAATTTTTACCGAACAACTTTTATGCTCAAAAATCACATTTTCCGCTTATTTTAGCGATGCTCGTTTTTTTTTTTTGTTGATTTTGCGGCTTTGTAAATTAGTAGAAGGTACCTATGATCGATATCGTGTTTGAATTTGAAGTATAGAGGTCGCTGCCTCAAATTTGGTCAATTGCTCCAAAAACGATATCTAGCGGTAAGACTATAGTTGATATTGCGACTGATGTAGCCGTTATTACCTTCAACGAAGGCTTGTCGGGTCTGTTTGTCGTTTTCGATGCTTTTGGGTCAACCGTTGGACCGAACATGTACGAGTTTTGTGTGGTATCGGACACCGATCGCGTCAAAGTAGCTGAGAATCGTATGTCACATATAGCGAAAGAGGCTAGGCGCAGCCTGACATCAGACAAAAAAAAACCGGCCAAGTGCGAGTCAGACTCGCGCACGAAGGGTTCCGTACCATTAGCCGAAAAAAAACAACAAAAAAAAACATGTTTTTTGTATGGGAAACCCCCTTAATTTTTTATTTAATTTAATTTTCATTATTTGTTGTTATAGCGGCTACCGAAATACATCATCAGTGAAAATTTCAACTTCCCGTTTTACCCTTTGGGTACGGAACCCTAAAAAGGAAGAAGATGAAAATAAGGCCTGGGAAGGACAACTTTACGGCGCAGGGATAGCTGACTGAAGGTAAAAAAATTATTAAGGACTATATTATTGCCATTCTTAAAATTTATAGCATTTTGAAACTTCAAACGCGTTTTTCTCAAAATCATGTTTTCAAAATCGGCGAGCAGTAGAACTGAAAAAGTTTACATCCGATTGACTTCAAATTTCAACTATAGCTTCTTCATTAGATTATATGGTGTAGTCGACACGATTTTAGCGATTGATTAACAACAACAAAAAGTTATAAACTATTAAAGTCGATTTTGTTTGTCGAAAAAAAAAATTTTTTTCGAACCGTCGCCATTTTGCGAAAAATAAATCTAAAAATATAATCATGTGTACTTCACTAGCGACAGTCATGTAAATAATAAAAAAAAATTTTTTTTGTTATAGGTGCAGTTGGGCACGACTTCTACTGCTCGCCGCGGAAGAACTTTTTAAAAAAAGCGGTTCACGGCAATCGCTGCACAGCCGCCATTTTGTAAAAAAAATAACAATAAACATTTTTTTTCTATTCTTCAAGAGTTGCTTAATCCAATGATATATTATTTATATACCTTTCATTTCAAATGTCCTTTAAAAAAAATCATGAAAAAAGCCTTGTTTTTTTTAGCATTTGGTAGATATTACCCGTTAAGAGCGAGAAACGAAGTTTCTCAGTGAGCCCCGAACATTCGCTTCTTTTTTCAACACCGAGGGTCCACTAAACTTCGACAGAAAAAACGAAGTTTCGTGGTTCGTTGAGGTGAGAGCAAAATCTCAACTATTTTGAAATACTTTTTCGAGACATTCTTTTATTACTTTTCAGCTTTAATCAGCCGCGACGATTTTATGAAGAAATGTGAAAATTGATGGAGTTTTAGGAATTTTCGTGAAACCCAAACAAACCCAAACAGCATCTATTCGATCGATTCATTTCGAGCAATGAAATATTTTAGATCTACCATAGGATTGGAATGATATATTTTGTAATTTCCCAACGAAAATACTACACCGTAGCATACTCAATATTTCTACATTGTTTTTTCGTGTTCTTCTTATCTCGTTGACTTTTTCGGCTTATTCGCTTTTCCCCGCTACTCCATAGCCCTCGTTCTAATCTGAGATAAACACGGTAGAAAAGCAAATACGTTTTTGCTTTTGGGTGGATTTATGCGGATTACGATAAATATTATACGGACAAAGTTCCTTCGTAATAAACGTTCGGCGATGTAAATTCGACAAAAGCGATTCGACGATAAAAATAATTTTTGGGAATCAAACTTGTAAGGGACTTCGCCCGTTTAACCTAACCTTAAGAGTTTCGGACCGTGCGTCGTTGAGCGAACGAAAAAAGAAAAAAGAATGAAAGACGAAGTTTCATCGGTTTCAACAGTCCAAACGTTTCTGACAAACTTTGTCTGCGAAAATTATCTAAATGTTTTTTTTTAAGTCATAAAAAATAAAAAACTCGAATTTTGAGGTTACAATTTTCCATGACGAAGAAACTGACAAAACGATTCGAGATCACTTTTGATGCGTTCGAATCGTGCGAAGTGCGATATCGTGGAAATCGTGACAATTAACACTTATCGGCATTTGTGTCGAGTCGTAGGAGAAAAAAAAACGAGCGCGCAATAAAACAGTCGAAGGATGGCGCCGTGGCAGAATTATGCGCGAATGTCCTCATGGGTTCGTTCCTCCCCTCCCCGTACGCAAAAAAGATCGTCCAGAGCCAGTCTGATTGGACTATGAACAGATAGAAGAGCCACCGTCTAACGAGTAGCTGTTTCCAAGCTCTCCGCGCCAATCGTCTTTTTATTAACTTTAGTACACGCCGATCTATTGAAATTCACATTAGGGTTATTACAACGATTCGTATTACAATCATCGTCGTACTTAACGTACTTCGTCCCCGCGGCTTCCACGAAAATCATCCGGAAAGTCCAGCGGGGAGGTTGAGGTCAGATGTTTTTAGCACGGGTAGAATACGACGCGCGTGCGCGTCACCGCGCGTGTATGTGCGTTTCTTGACGCTTACGAAGCGCTCCAGGCGGAGAGAGTCGCCAAGCTCCATCCCTCCTTCCGATACCAAAATAACGGAACTTTTACGTGTGACCCGTTTATTGCGGGGCTTCGGGTATCGAAGAGAAAAGCGTGAAGGAAAAATGAGCGTTTGTCAATCCAGAGCTGCTGTTTGATTGTGTAAATCACGTTATTGAAATGAAAAGTTTTATCGAAGCGTTTTATTATCCAGTTTATATAAAAGAAAAAAGTAAACTCGACGATCCGTGAAGCGTTATTCGTAACGTCTGCTGTCGTCATTCGCTTAACCCTCTCATTATCATTTATCGCCGAGACACCGAGAGAACTCGCGCTGTTGCGTCAATTAAAGTAGAGACACTTTCGAAAAACATCGGTCACGCTTTTTTTTCCGTCCCCCGCGACGGAACTCGTTCTAGCGTTGTCCGACTCATACATACGCAGGGAGATGCTCACGCGCAACGGCGTTGAGTACGCGCGATTGGTGAAGCTAATGAAAGAGAAACGAGCTAGCGTTTCATCACGCTCGATCGATCAACGGAGTTAACCATTGTCAATTCTTCAGACGAGAAATTAAGCCTGGAAATTATGAAATAACGATCGTTGGGATCGGTTGTGAAATCGATCCACTTTGATTTTCTCTCTCTCTCTCTCGATCTCTTTTAACGCAATACTTCGAAAAAACATATCTATGTTCTTTAAACGCGATCTTAAACAGCGAATGAGGTTATTCACTTGCACAACAGACAAATCTCTTTTTCAGGTTGTTTTGTTCTTTGACGGAGATCGAAACGCCCTTAAACGCAGGGAGGCGAAATAAAAACATATGCTCGAGTCGAGAGCAATGGCCACATGGAAGGCGTCCCGCGTGATTAGTCGAGCGAACTCACACAAAGAAACGAACGCTAGGGCACTTGCCGAGCCTGTCGTCAAAAAAAAAAAAAAAAGAACGTCCAAGGTTTCTCATTCCTCGGTGACGTTCCATCGTGCCATCGGAATATCAAGAGAACCTTGATCGAAGCTAGCTTTGTGCAAACTACAAACAAACACTTGTTCCGTTCTCGCGTCTCTTGCTGAATTATCCACATATACATAACGCACCAAATGCGCCGTGCCGCTTCGACTCACCGTCTCTTTTCCTTTGCCTTCGTTTTCCTCGAATCCATGTTTTCCCCTTTGAAGTTCTAAGCCTGTTAAAATATATTTTTGTCACTTCAATTTTCACGTCACGAACTCAATCATACACAGGATGACCTGTCACCACACGCTAACGCGCTTTTCAATGATTGCGAGAAAGAAAGATCAACGTTCGGTTAGTGATGATCGGTGTAACAAAGCAGTCGCGCAGAAGCCCGAAAAGATTGAAAACCGCGACGAACACGAAAAAAAAACGGAATTGAAGCGCGAGATACAAGAGAAAAAAAAATCGTTGACGCACTGATTCTGAGAACGCTCCTCCGCGTAACGTTAACTCACGCGAAAAATTTCACTCGGTACGCGACACTTTCTTCTTTGCGCGTTGCGAAGATTGTTCGTGTTATTGGATCGTAGCACTTTTCGTCAAAGTATATTTCGCGGACAACAGACCCGCTGTGAAGTTCTTGTATTGAGAAATTTCAACGATGTTTGGAAAAATTGATAACGACAACGAGTGAAAACGGAGATATCGTTCATGGTGTCACATACACAGAGACACCGTTGCGCGTATTATGTTAACTGTCGGTTGAGAGGTCGTAGTTGCCAGACCATCGAATTCTTCGTCCTCCCCACCACTCGATACGATTTCCATTGGTGTCCTCAAGACCCGTTCACAACACACCATTCTACGCTATTTTTCTTCTCGTCCGTTTCCGTGGCGTTTCTTGATGTTTAGTAGGCGAGGAAAACGTGCAGTCGGCGGTCTCTGCCGGGAAAAAGAGGCGGCGCCTGTAGTCGGCCAGGAGTAGGGATTCATCATGGTTCTCGATTTTGCCGTTGGCGGCGCAGCCGCGCACGACCAACCAGGTTTATTACGAAACATAGAACGTAACTTTCATAGAAAAACGAAATGCTTTTATTGTTTTGGAATGACGCTTTGGGTAGTTACAAACTGTCAATATTGAGAAACAATGGAGTTATTGTTTAAATGCTCATCGTTGTTGCACGTCGAACGTAGAGGTCTTTCTGGCAAATATAATAATTCACTAATTCATTCCTTTTATACAATGGAGAGACTCATTTGAATTTCGTACAATGTTGAAAATTTCAAAATCTAGAACAAAGGCTCGGTTTATGACCTGCGTAAAAAGGAGTAACAATTTATTAACAAATGCGAAATTTAGTTTCTCAATCGTTGGATTAATCAACAGCAAAACATTAAGTTCTGGAGAATTTGCTAACGCTAAACTTGGCGAGTTTCTTTTATCCTGACGATCATGATCATTTCTAAGAATTATCTTTTCGAGTGTTGGCTTCAACTTCGACTCTGGAGAGTCTGAAATTCACCTTGATTATCACAAATCAAGGAATATTCAATTCTTAATTTATTAATTCGGCACTAAAAATAATCTACATATTCATATGCAGGCTTATTGCTTTAGTTTAATGACAATGAATCGTTACGACTATCTTGAGAAATACATAAAAATTCGAATGTGTTGCTGCAGACAAAAGTCCAAGGCACTTGCGTGTTTCAATTCCACGAATTGCAGATGTAGATACAATAAAAAAAAGTCCGTAACTCTTTACCCTACTGAAATTCTAAATATAGGTATTGTAGCATCTGGCTGTTTTATTTTAAAACTGCACTTTGAAAAATTACGATGACGCTTACAAAGATAGTAACTTTTCGCGATACCTGAATGACTATAAGACTATGATTGTTGACGTCAGTACGCATTTTTTATTTCTGCCTGAAAGTGCATTTGTTGGCACAACAACCCATCTTATATTATCCTTGAAGTACGTTACATTTTCCACGAGTGAATTATTCAATAGAAATAAATATTCAGAGATGTTTCACTGTGCACCTTGAAATTAGAGACTCACTCCGATGAAACAAAGAAGTATTGATCGAAACTCGCGTTAAATCTAATTATTGTCGGTTCTTTCAAGCTGAGTGTTGTCAGGGTTACTAGCTGCACGATCGATTTGGTGTTTGCCACTTTCCTGTGCGCTACTCTTTTCAGTGATCGTCTCACCGCCACGGCCGGCTGTAGTAGTGTCTTCTGCGCCCTCCAAATCGTCTAAATCTGGGTTTTTGTTGCCGTAAAGGGCAGGGTATTCGGACATGCAAGCCTGCATAGTTTTGAAAGCTTCGTAACAATCGCTGCCTTTTTGCTCTGCGACGGAGTAGTGAAAGCAGGAAAAAGCATCACGAAACTCGACGCCGCAAGGACCTGTTGCCATACCTCCGAGGCATGGACAGTTCCAGTTTATTTCGCCGTTAGGCAGTAACAAACCAGGGCTTGGTTCCGGCTCTGGTAGATTAATCTTGCTCGGTACCGAATGCTCCTCCTTTGAAGCAAATATTATTGTGTCTTTACCCTCCTGTCTTATTATCGGCATGGTCCTGATTTTGGCTACAATAATTCTTTTCTGAGTTTAGCTTTCTAGTGGATGAAACGTCGCGAATCTGCCGTGAGAGAGAGTGGATTTTGCGTAGCTCTCAACACGTCGTAGAAGCAAGTTTGTCCTTCGTAAGAACTGGCGCAGCTCAGCGAAGCTCTAAGGCGGACGTAATCTCGGTCGGCGCAGCGCAACACGAATCTGGACTCTTTCGGATCGTACTTTATCAGGTCGACTCTGGACTTTGCTCCTGTTTCGCCGAACAATTGTTTCAACGACAGCGTCACATGTCTCTTCAGAAAAACAGGACTGATCTCACGCTTTTGGTCGTCCGCGAAGTTTCTGCTTGAACAAACAACGGAAGAATTCGGTTATAACGACGCAACGATTTTTCGGCTGCTGAAGGAACGATCCGTAAAATGTTTCGTTTATTGAGTTTGTAGGTTAGCTTTATGGGCGGCGAGGCTCAAGGCCTTGAATAAAACGTCGACAGGAAATGGTTATACTATCGGGAATAAATTCACTGACAACGTTAAATATGAAACGGGGAATAATCAGGCACTACATACTTATCTATTACCTCCAACTTTACGATATAACGTACAAGTGAGGTTATACAAATTAGGTCGTGGATTTAGGAACTAATCAGAAGGCGATTTCTTAGTATTGGACAATTAACGGATAAACAGTTCGTATCAAATGATTAAGGACGATATACTAACAGTGTGACGTCTAAATAGTACATATTAGGCATAAATTAATTCGCCTCTCGACTCACATGGAAATATCGCGGGCACTAACAATTCTGTTGGTAGGAATTGTCCGGTGGCCATTTTAGTAACGTAAAATATACAATCACACCAAAACTGCATGAAATTGGTCCCGCGCGCTCTATAAATTCACCGGTGAATTATATTATTCACTATTTTCTTGGATGGACAATTTTTTCGACTTTCGGAGAAAATAACTGGTCAGCTCACCGGTTATTCGGAGAAGAACGATTTGCCAAGCAAAGCGCACTTCAAAACGCGAAAACAAGCACGTTGAAGATCGAAAGAATTCCAATATTGTCGTTCATGTAACCAACCTTTTACTTTAAGCCTACCATTTTAATGATCGCGTATTTCGCCGATTTCATTATCGGAATGTTTTTTAATGCCTTAAGGCATCAAAAAACATTCTGAAAACCGAATTTGGTTTTCAGCTGACGCCGGTAAATCTCTTCTTTTTCAGCCCAAAATATCTCCGTTTTATAAAGTTGGCGACCTCGTTTTTGAGGCACCGACGCGCCACCTCATGGTTATTCATGATCATGTCATGTAATACCATATAGTTGTCATGTTTCCAAAAATGATAAATTGATCGAAAAAAATTAGCAACAACCAATTATTAACCATAGATTACCCCAAAATGAAATGATCACTGAGCGGTTGGTTAAGGAAAATTTAATCGGTTAGGTGACAAGCAACGTAGAAAAAGCTCAGAATTTTAACCTCCCACTGTGCGCTAGCGAATGATTGGTAGAAGAAGAATTCAATAGTCAACATTGGGGACGTTACTTTAAGGATATCGGTTTTTCGTTGTTTATTTCGAACACAAAACCAAAAACAATTGTAAAAAAAAGTTCGTTTACAATTGTTAAAGAAATTTCGTTGTAAAATTTGTAAAATAAAGTACGGTTAGTTAAAGCGGTGGCGCTAATATACGAGTTGCTTTTTTGTTTGTTTTCCAAAAAAAAGACGAACTATCAAACGATCTTAGTACAAAACGTTACCGAACGATCATCAAGCGAATCCTAAAGAAAACGTACGATCAGTCAAAATGAAGATAGAGAGCTAAATTTTTCGAGGTTATGTAAATGGTTACGTTCCTCTCGCTGGAGCAAGTCGTTCAGATTTAAAAAATCGGTGGACCTTCTATGAGTGATTTGTTTGATTTGCGGTTGAAAGGTGCAGCAATAACAATGCTGGCGAGTCGAGGACAAGCAATATCTACGTTTTCACGATATTTCGTGATGATTGCACATTGAAAAACCGAAGAAAGGGGGAAAAAAAACAATCAGCTCGAGACAACCGAAACCAGTGGCCGTTCGATCAATTTGCAAATGATTTTATAACCGCAGAGCAGGAAAATGGACAAATTGACCGTGATATCGGGAACTCTGTTCCTCGCTGCTGATGTTTTCGCCGTTGTCAGTTTGGCTATGCCAGATTGGATCATTACGGACGTTGGTGGTGAGTTTTCACAATATTAATACTGGGATTTTTTTTTTCAAATGTTTCCATACGAAACTAATAGGCCGCTAAGGAATTCATTTGCGTTGAATATTTTCGCAATTGTGTTCAAAACAAAGAGTTGTTCACCCTTCCTGATTACAGGCTCGAGAAGAGTCCCCTCACCATAGAAATATTTTTCATAAATACTAAAGCTGTTTGACTAAAATCAATCGTTCTTGGTTCGATTAAAAAACTTACCATGAATAGTAATTAAAATTGACGTGTTAATTGCAAAACAGCTGTAAATGTTTTTTTTTAATACTACAGCCATAAAAAACTAATATTCGATCATCTATAAATATCTTTCAAGCTTTTGGAAGAAAACTACTCGATTAGAAAAAGTACAAACCCAAACACTATATTTTCATGAAAATTGGCTGTTCAGATTACGTATATGCAAAAAGTATGGAGATTACAAAAAAGTTCGTTTACGTCAATACGCACTGAAAGTAAGATTTAAATCATTCTTGATTTGGATAAAAGAAGAAAATATAATTTCTTTGGGAGAAAACTTGGCTGTACAATTTTTATTAAACAGAACGGTAAAGCTTGTCTTCAAACGGTGGTGTTACTATTCGAAACCGGATTAAACCGTGCGACGTTAGGATCCTACGTTTTTCACAAGTCGTAGCATTTTGTAGCGAGAGGTAATATAACTTGAATTGGCCGTTGCAGGTGATACGAGATTGGGCTTAATGTGGTCGTGTATGACTCTCTACAACAGACCTCAAGTTTGCTATACGCCGGATCTGCAACCCGAATGGCTGATGGCGTTGGTCTGCATATTCATCGGATGTATATTGATAACTACAACTATAGTACTGTTAGCGATCTCTCACTGGGATCGGCACGTCATACCATACGCCAGATGGGTTGGTTTTACAGCAAGTAAGATTTCTGCGGCTACGTTACGACTGTAATATTTCTTCAAATACTACTATGTTTTGCCGTTACATCTTTTACGAAGTCTTCCTTTTTTCTTTTAACTTGAACACAAAGCTTCCCTTTTTCAAGGTCTTTAAAGGTCTGGTATAGAATTATGCGGAACAACTCGCTTACCGATGCACGAATGTAGCACATTTCGGTATAGCCAAACAGTGAATATCCTGCATTGATACAGACAGCCATATTGTCAATGGAAAATAAAAGCAATTAAATTGTAAAAGGGAAGTTCGTTGTACCGAGGCGGGTTATTTGATCCTTTGTGTAAGCCATGATAACTCGGACAATCTTTCAATTTCTTTGTCGCAAACGAAAATTAAAGTTCCAAGTTATAAAATATACCAATAAGGAGATCAAATATTTTGTATCGATCAATTTAATCGATTTGAAATTCGATCATGAAACCTCTGTAATCGATCTAGCTATCGAAGCTTCTGTTACAGTTACATGCGTTTACGACAGTAAGTGCAATTCGCAAACTTCGTGCGAGCGTAAAAAAATATTTTTGAAGTCATCACTGTCTGTTTTCTTTTTCAGTGGTTCTCTTCTGCCTAGCCGCTGTAATATTTCCAATGGGCTTCCACATAGATGAAATCGGTGGCCAACCCTATCAATTGCCAAACTCTCATCAAGTTGGAATCTCTTACATACTCTTCGTACTCGCTCTCTGGATTACAGTTATTTCTGAGCTGTTCGCGGGCAAAGTTTGCCTGCCGCATTTCTAGCGTTATCCAGGATTTCAATTTATCGCCTTGGCTTCGTTTCTGCCCTGCATTGTCATAATGATGATTCACTATGGCCCGATTTTTGGGAATGAGCCGCTCAAGGAATTGGTAGATTAGGGGTGGTGCGTAATACGTCCGTTTACGCGTATCCATTTCATTCGTAACGTAAACAAAGTTTATCGACTTTCTCGTAGAGCTTGAAACTCTTACATCCGTATTTTCCGTCTCGTTACTTTTCCTTTCGCGCCGAGCACGATTTTATTACCTTCGCAGCTTTTCACATCGTATTTCAAAGTACAATCGTTGCTCGGTGTATATCTTTCGAAATTGCGAATTTTCATGCCCAACATTCCTAAAATCATTGCCAATAATCCCAACGAAAGTTTTTCGTGTAATTATCATGTATATATTTTGTAGTATTCGAGTATAATACCGTTGAGATGCGAGTGCGTGCGTGTGTGTTTGAATCGCGAATAATAAACATTGTAATAACTCTCTATTAAATGAAAATTGACCTTTATCGTAAATTGTAAATTCTTCGTGAATTAAAGTGTTATTGTAAATTATCGGATATTAAATTAAAGATTATTCACTTGCGAATAAAATAAGCAGGCAAAAGTGATAAATCGAAATGATTTTATGATAGAAATGTCTTTTTCTACATGTGTTGTATTACTAATAAATTGTACACACACGATTATTCATATTTGTTGTGTCCACACGAAATTTATTTCGACAAAGGAACGTGTCGAATTATTCAATTTATTTGAACGATACTTTAACTCGTTATTGGCTACGTTTTGTAAGAACTCTCACAATGGTGCGGGTAATAAAACGAATTATTCGAGATAGATTAATGTGCAAGATTTTCCAAAATAATTAAAATATAACATTGATGTGTTGGGTTAAAATTTTTTGTTATTTGCCTCTATACTGGGGTGATATAGGAAAAATAGAAGGGAACAGACTAAAAATAGAAAAAAATAGAAATTTGTAAGTTTTTATGGGAATTGCCACCCTGGAACCGTTTGTGGGCGTATTTTTCTAAAAAAATTCCCATCTTTGTCCAAAATTTGTACGATTTTTTCCACGTTACTCCGAAATTCCCGAAACTCCCCTAAACCCTTTTTCCGAATTCCTTAAAATTGCAATGCTAAGAAGAGGACGTGCTGACATGGTTCGTTAAACTGTACACGAAGCGGCCAACATTATGGATGTTTATGAGTTGGAAGGTTGATAAGGATTGATAATAGCTTGTTTGGGTTAGAATAAAAGTTCCGATAAAATCAATTTTAGGTTGTACGAAGTTTACCGGGTCAGCTAATCAAGATCAAAAAGATACTGAAAAAATGGGTTGGTTCTTGTCTAGCGTTCTATAACTGCAGTAAGATATGCTTTGGTGAATGTCAATACTTTGATAAACGCCCAACTTCCATCTTAAACCATGCCGATGAACAAGATTTTATTACTGTTGGTTCGAGCACGGCTTTGAACAAAATTGCGTTGTGCCGCCATTTTGTGTCGAATAAAATACGTTCTCTCTTCGTGTTTACATTTTCCGAAATCGATTGTGAATTTTTTATTAAAAAAATTAAAAAATATCACGAAAGTGAAATTGCGTATATCAGTTTTCGAGTCGGTAAGCATTTTAGAACGCTAGTTAATATGGCGCCGGAGAGTTAACGCGACTATGGTGGGGGGAGCGCGAGAGCCTCTTTCGGTTGGTGATCGAAGCAAGGCTAGCCTGAAAAAAAGTCTTACCTCGCGCGCGGTGATTGCCGTGGTGGCTATCCGCCTTTTATTCGCACTTCGTACTCTTTCGGTGTCTCGCGGCTGCAAACTCTCTCTCTGCCGTCGTGGTTCTCCCCTTGTATATGTGATTTGCCTCGATTGACCACATCGGTGGTGGATAAAACCGATTATGAAAATATATGTGTGCAACGGTTAAAATAACATTGTAACAACGACTGTCATTTGTATTGTTAGTTGGTAGAATGCAAATGTGTTCCGTATCGCGTGTAAGGACGTGCGTGTAACAAAACTTACGGGCTATGAACTTCGGGGTCCCATGCTCTTACGGCTGAATCCTCTTTTGATGTTTTCTGACCAAGTATGGGCATCAACATGGATATTGGAAACGAGGCGAGTCACAATCAATCTTACAACATGTTTCAATCCTTTTCAAAATTTCAACGGATTACGGCTTTTATGTGGCCATTCAAATGTGTGTGACATCGATAGGGCAACGATGATTGCGATTCTTTACAGCAGCCTGAGGGAAGCTCGATCCCCGTACACGTTTTAACCCGAATCAACTCCGCTACCAATTTTCTTCTTTTTTATTACCGACCAATATAATACGAATGATTCTCAAAGTTCAGCATGAGGCTTGAAACGGGGAAACTTGGTAACGGTCGAGCTCCATGGCAAATAGAAATCGTCTATCCGCGACGGCAATCTTGTTCGATATGTTTGAGGTTAGGTGACGACATTTGTTAACTCCCCATTTGCTAGACCGAGGATATATAGTCATGAAAACGCCGGTCTTTCGAAAAGCTTTACTATTCGCGAGATAATATCTCATCAAACGCCTAATTATTTAATCTATCGACACCCGAATCCAACGACGAAACTTTCATCGTAACCTTTTTTTATTTATTGTGGAATATGCAAAGATAGGTGGTCATCATGGTTGGACCCATTCGGGTTTTTCATCTTTGTCAGTCTCGTGATCTCTTTCGTCATGCTATTTTTTCAACAAAACCCTAGAAAAAATTGACTCTCCAGCGTTTAATTAATTATTTGATTAATTATTTTTAAAAATTATTATCTGACCTATATTGACATCGGATAGATATGACGTGTTATATAGTAATATAGACTAAATGTTTTGTCTTCTGATATTTTATCAAGCCTGGTCTAACAATAATAATGTTTTTCTTTCCCCCAATAAGATCTTTGTATCAGCGAGGAATTAGAGCTTAACGGATCGTATGGTAAAATTAAAAGGAAAGAAAAGGGGACAGGGTTCAAAGACGAGAAGTTAAAAATAAAAACAGTGTCGTAGTGATAGAAAAATTCTCTTGGAAAGTTTTTACAGTCTAAGCAATAGCAAAGGTCCGCTTTGGATATTTTGAAAAATGCTGTCGAAAAAAAGATTTTTATTCAAAATAACAGCCTTCGATTGGATAACAAATTCGATTTGATAGCGGTGATCCTCCAGAAACGTTAATGTTATTTAGTTTGCGTTCATTCAGATTGATTCGGAATTTGATGCTTCGTGTAAAGAATGTTGAACACGAACTCAAAATATTTAAATCATAGTTCAGAGTCAATAATAAAAAGAACGGAATCTAAATCTAGTACCTTGTCACAATACGCATCAGAATTATCTATTTCTATAATACATATAATCATTATTTTACACGTTTGTAGCATCTTCCTTCCAGAATTCGTAACTGCGATAGAGATATCTTCCCGCAAGCCTGTATCTTTAGATGCAATTGTCAACAATATTCTTTGAAACTGATACTTTTAGTCAAAATATTCATTCTTGGATCTGCACGACTTGGATGAGGCGGACAAGAACGAGATTGATAAAATACTGCGACTAGACACGAGTGTAGTGAGCCTGAAGCTACCATGGGACATAGGGGAGAAGGAATACGAGATTTCAGCAGAGATGGTAGAAAATCAGTGCGAAGATGTGACCAATCCATGGCAGCAATACGGTAAGCGATGTGTTTGAAGCAGTAATTTTGTAGCTAACAAGAGAATAATCTGCAACAGAAAGAAGGTAAAAAAGGGAGTAATAACCTTACAGTGATGACGGAGGGAGTACCGAGTTACGAGGTGCAGACAGCTCCGATGATGACCGCGGCGATGACTACGGGTCATCCTTATACGACTCATCCACAGATGATGGCCTATACCGGCGGTGATTTCTCAGGGATGGGAAATCCTGCGTATTCGTACATCTCGGGAATGCCGTACGGAATACAGGCTACTATGTACCAGCCGAGTCAGCCGGAGCTGATAAATCCAGGTCCGCCGAGTCGGGAGAACGACAGACGCGGAGGGCGCAATCGTGGTGGCAAACGCGGCGACAATTACAACCGTCAGATGAACTCCAATAACGAGATGCAGACGGGTTTCATCGTGCAGGGACAACATCAATACGGTCAAATATTATCGATGTGTCACACCTCAGCGGGGCTTTATCCCGTTTCACCGACTTCACATCCCGCAGCTGGATCACCAATTTATATTCAACCATCGCCGGCGTGCAGCTATCCTCAGGGTCCGCAGATGCATCACAATAGTCATCCTTCGTACTCGCATCATCAGCCGTCTTATCCGTCTCACGGGCATCCCTCGAGCAGTACGAAGTACGTGCGGGATTCTTCGACCGGGCATACAACGTATTACAATCAGGAGACCCCAAAGAATCTCCATAAGCATCATGACAAACGGTCGAATCAACAACCGGAGATGCCACCTCCGTTTCGTCATGCTTCTACCATTAATAATACCAACGTCAGCAACAACAACAATGACGAGGAAGGTGCGTCGCCCAAGAGAAATTACGGAAAAACAATAATCGTGAATAACAGTAACGTGAAAGTCGATGCCATGAACAACTCAACGCAGTCATCACTACCGAGCAGACAATTGGACAATAAGAAAGTAACGGTTGATCACTCGAAACCGGAAATAACCGAGGCCACGAAGATCAAGGATGATAGCAACGATGACAAGAAAGAGAAGAAGGAAACTTCTTCAGTTGCTTCCACCATCGATAGTACCAATGCTGTTACCTCCGTTAAGGAGAAACCGGTCGCTGCTGAGCGAGAAGTCGCGAATGTGCGCGAAGAGAAAACCACGCCTAGGGCTTCCGCGGAAATTACACCGAGAGTCGCGAAAAGTTCGGAAACACCGAGCGCCGAGCACAACGATGCGGCAACGAAATGCACCCAAGAAACCTTGCCCAAAATCTCGGAAAGTACGAGCAATGTCGTTGTACCTACGATTTCTTCCACCACGAGTATTTCTAGTAGCCAATTGCCCAGCACCACAAGTTGGGCAAAGGTTGTAAAGAAGGGCGGACCACCAGGAGACGTCAAATTGCCCACACCGATTCCGAAATTACTTGTACCCTCCGTACCTCCTATCACTCTTTCAACGGCTCCAACCGTTGAGCCACCACCTGCAAAGACGGCTACTCCGGAGCCGCCACCGAAAAATGAACCCGCGAGCCACGTCGTCACTCGCAAAACTCCCGAGGGTCCCACAAAACCAACGGAAAATTCCGCATGGGCGGAAAATAAAACAATCACCGAGTCGCCGCAGAGTAACCTGAACAACCCTGCGGTTTTCAGAATGGGCGGTAAGATGCTCTCAATAATGTTCATTTCTCGTTCCTAAGAAATAATGAAAAACAGCTGCGATAGAGAAGAAACGTAAATTTTCTTTACTGGGAATATTGGACTCTCGGTACTTAGCGATCAGTAGTCCATTTTACACCTGTTTGAGTTTCGTTGCAATATTTGGTTTGGCAACGAGATTTTCCATGCTCGATTCCATTTGATATTCATTTACCTTTATCTTTATTATTTAAGTGGATCTTATAATTATTTAATGAATTATTCGTTTCGATTCGATTATGTGTGATGACAAATTGTCACAGTGGCTGTCCTGACCTAATCATGACGATTTTTCACCCATGCGAGTTTCAGTTTCTCTTCAGAAAATATATTTCTTACTTCCGATAAGAGCTTTTTCTATTTATTTATTATTCAGTTCGTTGTTCTCAAAAAAATTATTTTCGTAAACGATTGATACGTTTTACGTGTCGATCAATTTTTATCGCTTCCAATAGCGCGAGGATGAAATTATTTCGCGCTTCTGTGGAGTCCAAAGTTCAGTATAGTGCATAATTTACCTGAGACTCAATGCATATATTCGATTCCTCTGGAATTAACGAATTCTTCGCCACGTCAAATTCGTATACGTTCAGACAAAACAATCCGCGGTTATACGTGAGAAACGCGACAGGAAACGTGTAAATTTGTTTGGAATTAATTTGAGAAGGTAAGGATTCTCTTTTCGATGTTCATACTCCAAATGTTGATCCGGTAAAAATGGTATCGACGTGTTCTTCAATGCAGCGGATATTCCTACTTTCGTCTTTGGAAAAACGTTCAATAGGCTTCTCGATTATACGGACAAACCTGATCGTATGGTTTAACATGTTTTATCGAATCGACTGTTCTCAGAGTTTTCGCTGTTTTCAGAGCTTCTGTTGAAGTACCAAATGGATAAACAAACGGTAAGTCTTCTGCCACGTGGGCTCACGAACCGTAGCAACTATTGCTACATCAACAGTATACTGCAAGCTCTGCTTGCTTGTCCACCATTCTACAATCTACTCATGGCACTGCCGCATCCCAGCAATTCACTGAAAAACTCATCGACCCCACTGATCGATAATATGTAAGTAAATCAGTGGCTTTAGCCCCGGATCTTTGAAGGGAAACTGGCCGATACAAGTAAGAGCAAAATATCTTTTTTTTTACCACGTCCTTTGTTGCAGGGTTCGATTCGTTCACGAATTCAGCCCCCTCTCGGAGGCTGCACGTATGCCACGTAAAGACAAGAGCCAAAAACGCGGCGAAGATACAGCCGTCGACGTCCAATGCGGTATCGCTTTTGAGCCTTCCTATGTATATACAATGTTGAAGAATACATCCTGTGCTGGCGGTTTCTCCGTTGAGGGCCGACAGGAGGATGCCGAAGAATTTCTCTCCTGCCTACTGAACGGTATCAGCGACGAAATGCTCGAGGTAATTTTTCTCACCAAGCGCTGTGAATGTTCCCGCTTTTCGATGTCAACCTTTTACCTTAAGAGGGAGTCGCACACCCCCCGCCCTCGCCCGTCGATCAGGGTGATAGTTTCCCATGGATTTCCTAAATGGCTCTTCAGAATTTCATGAAATTTGACCAGACAATGTCAAATTGATAGACGAATGGCTGTCTTCTCGACAAATTTATCAAATCGAAAAAGATAATTACAGATTGTTTTACCACGCGAGCGTCGTGATAGAAATGCGGTAAAATAAAAAGTTTGGTTAGGATCACGACTTGGAGGGGAGAAGAGCCGCGTAGCCATATTTGAAACACACATTTTGGGACCTCAACCATTTGA
>JAPYZJ010001932.1:0-23762 GCA_030522765.1 Ophioninae sp. B BG-2022a
AAAAGACTGCCAGCCTAGAAAAAGACTGCCAGCCTAGAAAAAGACTGCCAGCCTAGAAAAAGACTGTCAGCCTAGAAAAAGACTGCCAGCCTAGAAAAAACATCAATGACCTTACTCGCCTCATTTTGGGTCTTAAAACCATCAAGGATTCTCGGCATTCCAAACGAAACGTCGGATATCCTGTCAATCATTTGCGTTTGCTCGAATGAACGAAATTACTATTCCGTTTAACGAGTTGGATAATGCGACGACGACGATTGCTCGAAATTGATACCAGCTGGCGTTTCACGCATTCACGCCTCATCACGAGGATACCCTCCAATCTGACTCGGCCTAATCGATTCCGCCAATTTGCAACGTTGCGACGAATACGTTACAAGGTCACGAGTCCTCATCGCTACTCGTCGTATTTGCACTTTCAACCGCTCCCGGACAGTCTAGCCAATGTTAGCTTAGTCCCACCTCGACTAGTGACGCGTGAACACGGAGCCCTAAAAAAGAACAAAGATTTTCAACGACCCGCGATATCGTAATCTTCAACTTTCTTCCCTCGTCAAAACTTCGTACCCGATTTCGCGGATTCGATCTGTCGTAAAGGCGATTCGCCGTTTCGTTGCTTCGCTGCAGATTGAAGATTACGCCGGTCCGAACGATCTCAAAAAAGATCGCAGTAGGCTTCTAATCGTCAGTTTTTTGAAAATTTCGGACGTTCTGAAAAATCGAAGATTTTTACTCGTAGATTTTCAGTCACTACTCGATACAATGGAACACGTTTTAAATAAACAATTTTCTCGAATGACCTTGACCTTTTTGTCGTTGGGTTGCAACAAAAATTATTCCTTTTTTATTTCTATTTTTTCGATAAATCCTATTGAAAAATAAATATTCTTCAAAAGTTGTTAAGAATTCTTATATTTAGCTATTCGAAAAAAATGTTCGATATATAATTTTCGATACAAAAAAACAAAAAGAATCGTTGCGTTGAAATACTGCATGTTTCAACCCCCTTTTGTTAATCCGCTAGCAGTTTAATTTCAACACGTTACTCGGTTCACTGTCAAATCCAATTATTCACTTTTTTCGAAAAATAATTGTTTTTTCTTTTAAACTAATTATTTGTACGGGTGGTAACATTTTTGAACTTTTTTGAGTGTTTTTTTACGAAAAATGTTTTCGTAGAAAATCGAGTCGTTCTCAAGCTCCAAATTTGTCGGTTTTGATGACGTTGCAAACCCATACAGGTCGCAAAATTATGGTTGAGTTCAGTGGGGGCTAAGTGGGTTTTCCGGTTTGCAAACTTTTCGTGCTCAGCTTGACCACTGGCGCTGTTGTTGAACCTCCCAGGACTAAACCTAGCCGAGTACAAATCGTTACGACTTACGTGCGTAAGTGCGTGTATCTGTTAAAAATTGCTCGCGTAAACAAAAAAATGTTGGATTCGTTCGAATATTCGTTCAACAATTGAATCCGATTGAAATGAAGGTTTGTTTACGGCTATGCCTGTTTTCGTTGATTCAAGCACGAAATTACATTCTTTTTCATTCTTGCTTTAGCTAATTGAATATTTATTACAAAAATGGAATAAGAACGTTCGTTAAAAAAAATCAGGTAATTATGCAGATCTCCACTCCAATTTTGGCGGGAGATTTTTTTTGCCGTAAATTAGTGTAATTAGTCACCACTAGTGATATTTAGTCGACGGAGCCTGACATTTTTTTGTTTAAACCCAAACAAACCCAAACAACCTTAATTATTTCCATAAGTTATGAGGTTGTTTGGGTTTGTTTGTGTATATTCTGGAAGGCTCATTTCATTCCAAAATTCCGCTCATTTCGACGTTTAGGCGTCGAAGTATACGAAAATGCTCTATTTTACTGCATTTTTTGCCAAATCTTAAAACCCCATAACTTATGGAAATAATTAAAAATCTCGGCTTCAGCAGGCTAAATATCACTAGTAGTCACTAATTACATTAATTTATGACAAAAAAATAAAGCTGGTGACAAAATAGGGTGGAGTTACCAAAATCCACAAATTGGGGTGGAATTACCAAAATCCAAAAGCGAACGGTTATATCGCTTTCGGATTTTCCATCAATTTCATTGAAATTTTGTTACTCAAAACAAAACGCCATAAAAAAAAATGGAAAACCAAGAAAAAATCAACAAAAACCTAATTATCTTTCGTTCGTGAAAGGTTTTTAGTGTAGCCTTGAAACTCATTAATTTTCGAATTGCTTAATTCGCGATTTAAAAAGTTTCAAATTTGCAGTTTATCGCAGTTTTATGGGCTAGCGTTTGTTCTTTAAACGAGGATTAGATTCTAGTTAAATTAATAAAATTAGGGATGAGATCCTTCGAGTTACTCGGGGTTACGTCCTCCATAAATTTGTTGAGGGATTACATCCCTTATCAAATTAATTCGCGGTTATGTTCCGAGTAAAACTCGTTAGGGATTAAATCTCTTGTGAGGCACAATGAGTATTACATCCCTTGCATAATCGTGCAGCGAGGAAATTTATATAGACTCTATGGAAATTCATATAAATGAATTACTCGAAGAATTCCGATATCTTTATCAATACTCCAATAATTCGTTAAATTCCAACGATTTTCGTACCCGGGTCGTTCTTCTTTTTAACCTACAATAAAACGACGTTCTTCTTTTTTTTTTTGGTTTTTGAACTACACATAATTGTGACTTCTGTGGGATTAAAAAAAAAGTTGCTTCTGTGTTTTCATTAGGCCTAATTAAAGTTTCCTTTCCGGCTAATAGAAATTCTTTTTTAACGTCGGTTTTTTTTTAAATAGTGTGACAGAGTGGCCTCTTTCTGTGGAGACCACAATTTTGGTTCACCACTCTGTCACGGCATTCTACGGAAAACAAACTATAAAATATGCTGGTTAGAAAAAATGAAAAATTAGATACACAATATTAATAGATAAGAAAATATGGACGTTTATTCGAAACGAATTAAAAAACCGTAAATATCAATACTTCAACCAGATGCCATAATAAGACGAAGGACAGACTATTGTAGGTTAAAAAGAAGAACGCGCCACCCATTATATTATAATTCAATAATCTATTTACTTTTTAAATTTTTTTTTTTTCGATCCAATTCACATTCTCGTTTGTACTCAACGATCGAAAGATTCGCGTCGAAACTCGGTGAGATCGAGGAACTTCCCGATCGTGCGTTCAATCACGACTTCCGGCGGATGTTACTTCCGTCATTGGTCAACGACACCTTGACCTCGGGAATTCAGCGCGACAAATCGTTCACTGTCGAGTCGATAGACACGACGAGACGAGACGGTTGATCCATCCAATTATCGTTATTCCTGTTTCTAATTTTTCTCCTCCTCCTCCCTCCCTCCTCTTTCCCCTCGCCAATCTATTTTCCCTGGATTTTCCTTTTTCGTCGATTTTCCACGATGCTGGTGCAAATGTGAAGGAAATGAGAACCTCTGGGGGTGCAATCGTACGAGATCGATAAAAGCGGGGACTGGCTTACACCAGAAATTCGCCTCTCGCTGCACACTCGACAGTGAAGCCTTTTTTTTTTTTTTTTTTTTTCGTCTTGTTCCATTTTTGTCCTTTTTTCTCTTTTCGTTTCTCTTTGTTTTTCTTTTCTTTTTTTTTTCGTTTCTTTTTTTTTTGCGTTTCTTTTTTTTTTTTCGTTTCATGGATCTGTTTAGCGTCCAATATCCGGTGGATCGAGATTGAGCAGAGTGGAATTTCGCACGTACGAAATTCGATCTGGTCGACTTTCCGAGCACTCGATCACAAGGGAGAGGCCGCTAGGCAAATCGTGCTCCCGTTTGTCCTTGTCGCACTGAGATCGATAGCTCATCGGACATGAGAAGAAACCGAGAGAGGAACGTTGCAGGAAGCGAGCTCGAATTTCGTGAACTTTTCTCAAGAGGATACGGAGAGGGAGATCAGAGATTCTTGAAGTCTCGTAAGGGATCGATCTAATGTCATTAACATTTTCAAAAACAGTTTTCTCGGTGACTGTTCACTTTTCGATGAAAAATCGATCATTAGTCTACACAGTATTCGTCAAGGCAGGGGTTCGTGCTTTTTTTTTACGATCTAAATTATTCGTTCTTAATCATCAACGCGTCGTTGTATTCGAAGCACCTTAATCCCGGGAACCTGGGTCGTTTTCGTCTTCGCGCTACCACACTCACAATTATTCATAAAAAAATCTGAAAAAATTCATAATTCATGTTTAGACTATACTTTTCAAAGGGAAATAGTTGTTTTTCATTTGTCTTATTTTTAGTAAATATATTTTTAATCAAATATCGAGCAACTCGAGAAAAAAAGTTATTAGTATTAGTAGTAGTTTTTATTGCATGACCTTTACAGCCTTTTACAAAACGAAGAAAATAGTGACATTTTCTATTGTTAACTTGACATTATAACTTTCGTGCACTATGCTCATTTTAAAACAGTTTTCAAAGAGTCCTCTTACTAACTAGTAATTTTTATTCGCCTTATCTTAACTCGTATTCACTACTTCCGCTCTCCAATACACATACCTTTTTTCTTTTTTTACATATTTTGAGAGAAAAAAGTATTTTTTCAAAAAAAAAAAAGCGTTGGTAAAAAATATAAGAAATATTTTTTCAATAGCAGTTTCTTAAAGGAAAAAAATTGCTCGATACGATTTTTGGACAGCTGTGAAAAAGAGAAATAAAAATAATAAATAAATAAATGAAATAAAAAAAAAAAAGAAAATCGTTTTCAAACGATGCAAACGTCGATCGTTGCCGGAACTTCCGGTCGTCCTGCTCTTCGTTCGATTTTCGTTCGCGAGCAGAACAATTTCCTCGAAGTGTGGAGGAAGGGTGCGAGAAACGCGTTGGTGCATTCGATGAGTAACGGGACGCCGGGTTTTTAGAGTTAACAACCGACCCGTATGATTCGCTCATAGGCTAGAGTTTTTGCGACCTTCGTTCGTTCTACGACCGCAAGAATTCGCTTTATTTTGCCGCAACGTAGCCAGGGAAACCGAACTCTCCGTCTCGCTTGCACTCGACTGTATTTTCTTTGTTTTTTTATTCTCTCGTTCCTTCTCGCCCCGTTCGATCTGTGAACGTCGCGCGTTATTTCTCCCCTGTTCACTAGTACAAATTCGCGGGTAGAACTCGATGCACCCCAAGAGCTTGGTGCATTTTTCCAAAAATCGCGTTTTTTTCGTTTCAACATTTTGGTTGTTTCGACATTTTTTGTTTGAATTTTCATTTCGATTTTGGTGATTTGGGATTTTTTTTCTCGTGACAGTGACGCAATGTAGAGGTGGAATATCGAGAATGGAATATATAGTGTATTGAATAAGAACGATCCGTTCGTAACTCGAAGCCACGCGATCTCGTTTTTATCGCCGTGACTTTTCGTCGTTCGAACGGTGACTTTATAAAATGTTTAAATAATTTTTGTCGATCATTAGATTTACTGTCTCGCTCTCTGTCTTTTTTATGCCCACCTCCCCCTTCTTTTTTTACTGTCCCAAAAACTGCCTGAATTAATATAAAAAAAGAAAACGAGAAGATTGTCAATAAAAATAAAAAACTCTAGGGACGTAAGGAGAATATTGTTTTTTTTTTCGATAGAGTTTAACGAGATTCTCGTCGTTGAAAAATTGAGTGTCGAATTTGGATTTTTATCGATCGAAATAAATGTAACATTTTTCAAAAATTCGAGTATTCAAAAATTCGAAAAATTCACCGGCCTCTCCGGAAAAGAGCGAAGAATGATGACGCGAAATTTGAAAGCCTTAAATCGATAGCTCTTTATCTTGAATTTTTAAAAGTTTGAAAAAGCGAAGTTTCGCCTCGAAACCGAAATCTCCTTTACGATTTTTTACCATTTTTACCGTAAAAAAATCAAAATCAAATTTGTGACGTTAATATATCGATTGATAAAAAACATAAATATTCACACGTTTTTTTTTCTGTACGAATGTCATTCCGCGTTTTTTTATTACGATCATTATCACTGTTACCGTTATTATTATTATTATTATTATTATTATTATTATTATTATTATTCGTATTATTATTCCCACCACGAAAATTATTATAACATTACTGTGAATTCCGCTTCACAGTCGTTCAAAGGTTATTACCGTTTTGTATTACAGCATTTATTCATTATTTCAATAACATTTCGATACGATCGAAATGCGGTTGAAATAATGACTCTCACGTTGTATAATCTAGATTCCAATCTTTTGTTTTCGTCTTTGGTGTACTTTCCATCCATCTCTTTCTTGAATGCCACGAACCTGGCCGTCCATAATATTTGCGTAAAAAGGAGAATTTCCACTTTGCACTCGAGTAGTCTGAAAAGCTTCTCTCTCTCTTTCTCTCTCTCTCTCCTTCTCTCTCATTCTCCGATCTTTTTCGGCCTTCATTTCATCAACTCCCCTCATTATATTCATCTCGCTTCTTATTCATGTTCAGCAGAGCTAAATTGTATTCACAAGAAGTCAGTCAAACTCTCTATTCGTTATCAGTATGTAAGCAACTATTGTCCCGTCTTTCTCGTCTCTCATCTCTCTCCATCTTTCCATTCGAGCTTCCCTTTTGGCTCGAGCTTTTGGTCCGCAGGAAGATGAAGCTAAGCGCGGACATTTTTCTTTTTTTTTTCGTTTTTTTTTATTTCTGTACACATACCGAGTGCAACCCCACTTCTAAGTATACAGGGTGACTCACGAAAGAATGTCATCTGTGAAATGGGGGCTTGGGGCCGAAATTCTGAGTCGATTGATATATGCTTGTATGGTTCCCGGATTAACCCCTGAATTTTTATTAATTTTGAAAACTCTATTGTGTGCTCAATCTCTTCGTTACGATTTTCTCTTCAAAATGCTTTTTGAATTATCAAGTTCCGATGATTTTTCGATTTTTGGCAGAATTTCAAAGTTGAACCATCGATTTTTGCAATTTTTTCCATACGTACCCTTTTGCCTCTTTTTTTGCGATTTTTCAAGTTGACTTTTCGGGAAAACTATACGAGATATCGATACGAATCCAACGCCATTATTTAAGTCAGGCAAAAACCTTTTCCAAACAAACACACTGAATCACCATAGCATATAAAAAACTCACTCTATGACCTCTTGAAATTTCGTGATTTTTGAGATTTTGGAAAAGTGACCAGAGAGCCCGAAAAAATTTATTTTCCATTTTTTTAATATTAAAAGGATCCATTTAAACGGAAATTTTCTGCTGATTACGAATGTGCCCGCGTTTTTGTCGAGATTACAAAATTAGACTGGTAAAATGCAAAAAACGTTTCTACAATATTTTTTTTTTGACATTTTTCCTTAGAAATGGAGAATTCAAAGCGAATTAAATGGTGGATTTTTTGGAAAATTAATGATTCAGGGGTTAATCCGGGACCTATACATGCTTAATATCAATCGACTCCGAATTTCATCCCCAACCCCCTTATCTCACGGATGACATTCCGTCGTGGGACACCCTGTATATTTATGTACACAGTGAATAAACTGCGATTCAGACGGTCTCCCATTGTGCTTGGACGATAGCGGACTTTAAGCTCCCTCGTCTTCAATCCATTCTCGTAATACCCTTCTCACGAAGCCTCGGCCCTGTTAATATATCGGCACGGCAACCTCCTCCTCGTACAAACAATCCGGTCGATCCGCAGCCTCACCAACTCTTTCGAGAGAGCTTCTTCTCTTTGGGATTCAGGGATGACGTGAGCCGAATAACGCTATCTGAAAAGATGCTGAAACTTACCTTGGAATTAAATGATTTCTTGCTTTTTTTTCTTCATTTTTTAGCTCTGACCTTGAAAAAGTATTATTGGCAATATTAAAAGCAAATAAAAAATAAAGAAACGAAAAAATTGAAATATTTTTCGACGCGTTCCAGCGATGCAATTCTAACGATCGATTATCGATAAAAATGATAATTTTTCGGATTTCACTATTAATATTCAAAATTGCAGTCAAATATCTCAAAAATCCTAATTTTTGGGTTTCAACGATCGATTATCGATTAAAATGATAATTTTTCGGATTGCACTATCAATATTCAAAATTGCAGTCAAATATCTCAAAAATCCTAATTTTTGGGTTTCAACGATCGATTATCGATAAAAATGATAATTTTTCGGATTTTCACTATCAATATTCAAAATTGCAGTCAAATATCTAAAAAATCCTAATTTTTGGGTTTCAACGATCGATTATCGATTAAAATGATAATTTTTCGGATTTTCACTATCAATATTCAAAATTGCAGTCAAATAGCTCAAAAATCCGAATTTTTGGGTTTCAACGAAATTCCTACTCTCATATCTCTATGTTTTTACAAAATGTTAATTTTTGACCGTTTCGAGACGTTTTTCAATCCAAAACCATTTTTGGATTTCGAAAAAAAACGTTTTGATGATAAAAAGACTGTTTTTTGAGTGCCAAACGATTTCACGATGTCAAGGTTGCCGTCGTTTTTGTTGAAGCTCTGCCATTATTCTTCCATGGTCCATTATTATACGTCGCCCATTAAGGACATTGTTTATCGCGAGATCGCAGTCACGGAGCTACGAGGCGCTCCTTTGTTCCTCCTCCAGCAGCCTCTCCATCTTACTTTCATATCCGGAAAAGTTTCGAAGCTCGCGTTTCACAGCTGGCCGGAAAATTGTTCACGGAAAAATGGAGAAGTCCGATCTTTGAGAGTTTTCTATTTTTCTGGCTTTTTCTGGACGAGCCAGACGGCGTTTTTTCATCGCCGGAAGCGATATCCGCTGGCACGACGCCGAGTGCACTCCCTCGTTCCTATTCTTCCCTGAGCTTTCTCAGTCCTATTCTTGCCTGCTTTCGACGTTCCAGAGACTTTTCTGGAAAACTCGGACAACCTGGGACCGCGCTTGTCAAAACAATCAAAACGATCGATCAAATCGAGTTTCATTTGCACAAATCGTTTTTAACAATTTTTTTTACAAAATTCTTATTTTTTGATCTGCAAAAAAAAATGTTTTCAAAAAATTGTTTGAAATTTGACAACTGACTTTTATGTACTTTTCAGCGCTGAATTAAAAAATGCAATCCGTTCTTTTTCTATCACGTATGGTTTTCGTACAAAAAAGTATTTTTGGGTATAATAATAACAAAATTTAAGCAATTTTTCACATTTTATCAAAGTTATAAAATTTTATTTTATTTATAAATCAGGTTCCAAACTACATTTCCAGTACACTTCTATTTCTCTTTAAGCCTAAAAGTGATTATAATAACGCTTTCGCTTGTTGTCGAAGCTGGAGGAGTTGTCGATGATGGAGGGGGGAGGGCAACGAATTTTTTATAATACATTTTAAAAGTACTTTAAGCTAAATAACAGTTTATGAAGATCCTAAAAACTAAAATTCAAACTCACTAGAGTACTGAAATGTGTATAAAAATATCCAAAAAAAAACAAAAACTATACAAGCAATTTGTGAAATAACTGTACGTGACGGAATTTTTCACTATTTTTTCTGAAATCAGCGTTGAAAACACCATAAAAATCACTTATTAAATTAAAAACAATTTTTATGTCGCAGACCTGTGTTATTTTTTTCGATAATCGACGCCTTCATAAATCGACGCTATCACAAAGAATGCATCAAACAATGAGTCTCAATAATCCCTTTCCCCTCAATTATTCAAACATAAAAAGTCAATGAACGAAAAAAACCGTTTATCTCGTTGAAAAAAAAAGGAACTTAGAGTACTCCGTTGGCTGGAGGTTGGAACTTTTTCATCGACGGAAGCCCTGAGATTAGGGTCATCGTAATAGACCGTCAGGGGGTTCACGAATTTCTCTTCGGCTCTGTTACCTCGAACTTCAGACGTTTAAGCACTCTTTAGACTCTCACGAGTACCAAAAAAAATTAAAAAAAAAAAAAAAACGATCGCTTTTGTCCGGAATGTCCCATAGCGATGATGCACTCGCAGGGGTGTATTACGTTCGAGCTTTTTGCCAGACTAATTGTTTCATTCATCTCGGTAGCGGAATTGACGTCGCGCTCGTTGGTTCGCGCGAGAAAAGGACCGAGTTTCATAAAAGCGAAACGAAAGAGTGAGAGAAAGAGAGAGGGACGAGGAAATAAAGAGTAGGTTGGGATCGAGAGATGTTCCCTCGTTTTCCGCATTCCCTCGTACATTTTTTTCCTTCCCCCACTCTTCCCTTTTATTCTTTCTCTTTCCTTCTCTTTTCCCTTTTATTCCTCTCCCCCCCCCTTCCCTCCGCGTCCGGCCTAAGCCTGCTTCCCGTCGTTGAACGATCGCACATTTTCACTCGCTCTCGCATTTTACGCCGGGCCAGTTTCGAACAATTCCACCGTCACCCAGCGCACACGTGCCATCCTCAATGAACAATGAACGTCTGTAGTCGCGAGTGTTCACTCGCCGAATCGTAACCCGCGAGCTCGACATTTCCGTACGAGAGTACTACTCGATATTCCCATTTTTAGACCTACCTCGCTCTCTTGCAGTACCTTCATCGACAATTTGCCAAAACTCGTTGGTAATATTGGCTATTACGAGTTATTGATTGACGGCAGGAGAGTACGATCGAATTATTCCTATTAATTTGACTTTGGTGCTTCTGGATTTATGGGAAATGTTGGGGCGTTTGAAAAATCTATTTTAACGTAACGACACGAAATTCGTTACGTTGGAATATATTAAACCATTAAAGACCAGCGTTGCCATGTGGCAACAGTCGAAAACTCAAAATAGGGAGATTTTGAATTTTTTTTTGTCATCATCATATTAACTGGTCATCATTCAAACCGAATATAAAGATAAAAACACAAAATTTGAATTTCAAAAACTCAGTCCCTAACGGGTTAATCTTTTGTTTGGGTTCGACGAAGTTCGAAAAATAAGGTGATTTTGTTTCTCTTGAAAAATATTTATTCGTCAATATCTATTTTTGGGCCCTGAGAAGCAATTATAGGTACACTTTTTTGTTCGTCCATCCGTCTGTCTTACAAGACCCTTTATCTTGGGGACGCGTGGAGATATCGAGTTGAAAATAAAACTACATACTTAGGTCTACAGTACCTTGAAGCTCTGAAAAAATCAAACTTCTAAGTTTACGTAAAAAGAAGATACGGTCGTTTATGTCGCAAAAGAAATTATATTTTAATTTTCAAGGGAACCAAAATGTATATGGTATTTTCCGTTGACCTAGAACTATGAAATTTGGCAAGTAATAACGTCTTATACTACAAGTATAGGGAAAAATCTCAAAACTATATATTTGTTAGTTAATATTAATATTAGTTAATATTAATAGATAAGAAAATATGGACGTTTATTCGAAACGAATTTAAAAACCGTAAATATCAATACTGCCACGAGATGCCATAATCAAACGAAGGACAGACTATTTTAGGGTAAAAAAAAGAACGACCAATTGCATTATCGTTTTCGACAGGGAAACAATCGCTGAGAACACCAAAACTCGCCTAACCTCAATATCCATCGAAAACAAACTAAACATACAAAATGGCTGATAACGTCAACATTGGAGACACGTGTACAAACAAACCCAAACAAAAAAATCGAAAATCGAGTACAGCCCTCGAAATTTGAAGTCATCAATTATATCGATGATTTATAATCAATATAATTGATGACTATTGACTTACTTAATGTTTTTGTGAACGAACCTCGTATATTTTAATTTATCGCTGGGAAATTATCGTTCGTGAAGCTTTGGAAAAGTTAGGTCACAGATGTGTATTCATTAGCGTAGGGAAGTGACTGCATCAATTCTATTAGTCCGTCTGATGTCATCGGTTAGGTTTACGACACCGTTTAATTCTCTAAGAATGCGCAACCAGCCACGCAAACAGCTTTTTTCTTCTTCCTCCTTTATTCTCTCTTACTCTTTTCCTTCCTCTTCCAACTATTATTTCTGAAGCACTGGCACATTGGCCTCGCTCGAGTGCTCGACGAAAATTTGGTTCGTGCGATGACATTGAAGTTTGCATCGTTCGAATGCAAAGGAAATATACTTTTTCGGGGCTGAGTAGAAAACTCGAACTTCGATTGATCAGAAGGCTCGAAATTCCGAATTTTAATAGTCCGAATCTAAAAATTTCGTAAAGGTTTGCGAAATTTGTCTGGGTTTGTTTGGGTTCGTTAGTTTGATTTTAAGCCCTTGATTTTAAACAAACCCAAACGAACTTGAAAATTTACGAAATTTGTTGTTTCGGTAAATTCGAATTCGGAATTTTGAGCTTTCTGGTCAATCGAAGTTCGGGTTTCCTACCCCACTCCACTTTTTCTTTATCGGTTTTCTTTTTCTTTTTTTTTCATGGACCAATTAAACTACAAAAACACACAGAAATAATATTGTAAGTTCTTTTTGAAAATTCAATGTCAACCTTCGATGTCAAATTCGTGATTATAGTAAAAATAAAGAAATTCCAAATTTTACGAATTTTCGGTTCCTAACTTCAATATCATTGGAAGCTCAACTGCCGATGAGAAAATTAATTTCGAGAATCAGTAAAGTTTCGTCGCTTTTCCAAAAGTCTTTAAACCGTGCACCAGCCACTTTAGAATATAATTCACCGTACTAAAAATACTTCTAAAACCTTGGTATAGATCTTTCCGTCAAAGTCTATTTCATAACCCAAACGGACCGGAAAAATTGCAGAAAAGCGAAAAACATTTTCGTTGCGCCCCAAAACAAACCCAAACAAAAGCATGCTTATCATCAATCCTTTTTATTGCTCGTTTAAACTCGAAAAGAAAAACAAAAAATTAGCTTATCACGAAAATTCGTAAAAACTTTTCCCCCAGTCGAAAAGTGACACTTTCTCATTTGTACTTTCGCTTTTTCGGTTGCGAACAAGGATAAAAGTTTTGCAATTACTCTCGGATGGATGAAGGCCCGCGTAGAGAATCCTTGACTCCAATTCGTTGGACGGATTAGGCGACTTGAGAAATGCAGCCAGCGGGGCTGGTCTCTCACCAACCTTTTTTTTTTTCTCCCCCCCTCCCCCCCCCCCCCCCCCTCCCCTTTTCTACACGAAAACCCCTACTCCCGCGCAGTTACGATGTATCTTGGACGTATCTCGATTTATTAATACTCTTTTATTCTCTGCTGCGGGCGGTAGGATGGCAAGGTCGGCCTGAAACGTGAGAGGATCTAATCATGCGCTCGGGATTCTATCTCGTGTCGTATTTCCTGCTATCTCGCTCCAGTCTCGTAACGCACGAGACAGTTAGACGTGTAGATACACGAGTGTGTCCAGGCTCTCCAGGATCGAATCGGGTTTTCATTTTTTTGTTTTTTAATTTTATTTTTATTATTTTTATTTTTTATAATTTATGTACTACTAAACTTTGGAGGGAAATTTATGGTCGAAAGCGAGCTCCCGAAAAAGCCGGAGCTTTTTTTTGTGCGGGATCCGTTCAATTATCTGGGATTATCTAGTGAGGAAATTAATGGACAAAAGTCTGGAAATTTTTTTTTTTCAGCAGAGACGCAAACGAGACGGTATTCAAAAATTTACGGTTAGAGGGAGAGAGATGAATGATGATGATGATAAATTTTATTATGCGCTAGTCAGAATGTCTGGTAACATAATAATAATAATAATAATAACAGATATATAAATCATACAAAAATGCAGAAAATGAAGACTAAATAATAACATAACGATAATGAATAAAATAATACAAAAATAATACAAAATAAATCAAATAAAAACAAATAATAGTACGGAAAAAACTTAAACAAATGAAACAAAACTAAAACAAAAACTTAAAAAAATTGAACAAATGAAAAATTATATAAAATAAAAATAAAATATAAAATAAAAGTAATGATTGAAGAAAAACACGAAAAAAAATGTAATAAATGTTAATATCAAAACTAATATAAAAAACGAGAGATAGAGAGAGAGAGAGAGAGGTTGACGATGAGGAAGGAGTTCGACAATGTACCTCCACCTAACCCCAGGTGCCGTATTGATCGACGTTATTGCACGTAGACCACGCGAGACCAGTGGGAAAACTCGTCGACCCCGTGGAGCTCTCTCTCATTCTCTCTCGTAACACCGATTCCTCTTCTACCCCCTCCTTCCCTCGTCCCTTCCACCCGCTTTCCTTCCCTTCGCACCCACGTCTCTTTCTTTCCCGTTTTCTCCGACAAAAGAGGGAATTTCTCGTGTCGATTCTCCCAAGAGCAAATCGTAAGACTCGTCGGAAGTCGGAAGCGATCAACGGACTTGCGGGACTACGGATTTCGAGGCGTCGCTTTGAATAACAAAAACTCGTCGAATTGGAGTAAATTAGTAGCGTTTTTACACTCTATTTATTTAGAGTTTATTGTCATGTTGCACAGATCGGTTTATACCGAGAGGAACTTTATTCATTACGTAAATATAAACAATCTAGGAATCAACTGTCTCTGGAACAATATTACTAATAATGCAACAAATAATAATAAAAATATTATTACTATCATTTAATGATAGTTAAAAAATTGCAATTTAATAATTATAATTATTATAATAATGAAAAATCGTATTGTATTTTAAAAAAAATCTAATAATTGGAATAACGCTAATCAGTTATGATTATTATTATTATGTCCCAATATTACTATTTTAATTATATTCTATAAAAAAAATAGTAATAACACAATAATAATAATAATAAATAAATGAATAAATATATAATATATTAATATATTATTATTATTATTAGTGTGAACGTAATAATAATAGTAATAATAATAATACATTAATATGTCATGTATTTATTATTATTATTATTATTCAACATATTGTATATTAAAATAATTTATTATTATGTATAATATATTTTTATGCCTCCAAAACTCTTTGCCGTAAAATTCATCAGAAGTTCTCGTTAAATATAAATATTTCTGTAAGATTTTTGTAGGATTTAAGAAATTTCATTTTTTATTTTAATATTTCTGTTACGATTTATATAACATTGCGTCTATTATTTTATTTTTTATTATTGTTATTAAATAACATCATCTCTCTCGTTCTTTCTCTCTCTCTCTCTCTCTCTCTTTTCCTGCTGTCCGGTGCAGTCGTGTTGCAGTTGTACATTAGTTACGGATTCAAAAGTCGAGACAACTTTCTTCCGTGTGTTGGTCGTGTATGTCGCGGGCTTTCGTTATATCGATATCTCCGGAGTCGCAGCCTTGGCACGGATAAGTAATCGCACGTGCTACTTACGATCCTCGTTACACAACTCATCAATGAATTATTCGACCCCTATTCGCGAGCAACGTACTTATACCGTGACCTATGAACGCTCGTATACAGGATTCCTCGAGACTTTTGTTTTTCCCTTTCCTGGCAGGCTGCGAAACAAGTTTGCGGTCACGGGACCGTAGCCACGTTCAATGATAATTGTACTCGGTCGATCAATCGATAAAGCAAGTGTTGGGGGGAATGAAAAATTGTCCTGCGTTCGGAAAGTGAAAGAAACGTGAATAAGGATTTGTTGCGGTTGGGGAATCCACTTGAAGGTTGCATCGTTGGAAATCAATGATATTTTTTTGGAAACTTTTTGTTATTCCAATTAAATTATTTTTCAAAATTATATTTTTTATATTTGCGTCGTAGATACGCAAATAAAATCCAGACTTTTTATTTTTAATATATATATTTTATTTTAATATATATGTATATATAATAAAATGAAATTAATTTTAATTTTTTAAATTTATGTATTAAATATAATTTTTATTTCTTTTTTCAATTTATGTATTAAATGAAAATAATTTTTTTATTATATATATATATATATATATTATGCGCAATATATGTATAATATAATAAAGGTACCTGAAAAAAATGGTACCTTTATTTAAAGGTACCTGACCCATTTAAGGTCCAGTGCCTATTAAATCCCACGTTTTAAATATCCAAAACTCCGAAGTCAAACATGGATTGAGCTCTCATCGTCGAGTGTATAACTTTGAATATCCACAATGGCCATAGCAACCGCCGCGCTGTGGCGAACCCAAACAAATTTTCAGTCGATAGAGAGCAGCGCGTTCGATCGCACATAGGCGTTTCTTCAATTTTGACGTACAAAAACTTTCGAAAACAAAAAATGTTTTCAATATTGATCAGTGAATCTTTATTCTAATTATATGTAATGGTTTATCAGCACTATACATGTTGTTATCAAAATTTAAGTTTGTAATTGAAGATTATATATTTTTTAAATTTATTTTTGTACGAAGTTACAACGTGTATGCCCTTATTAAGAAACAGTGGTCTGAATGAAGCCCAGAAGATGCTTTTTTTGAAAAAAGCTTATAGTTAATAGTGAACATGGTTTTCTCAACCAAAATTATGATTAATACGTTGATTATTGAATAAATGATTAGATAAACATTTTTGTTTTATTTCAATATTTCTAGTTTTTTTGTTGTACTTAAAAACAAATAAGGTGGGCCTTACATGGGTTAAATGGGCCCTACATGGGCCTTGCCTTAATACCGCGCTGGCACTAGTGTATTATATCTGAGGAGGATTACTTCGGAGGGGACTAAATAAATATTGATGAATAAACTATACACTATATAATATATTATATTACATTATATATTTTAATATATCATATTACATATTTTAATTTTTTTTTTCAAAGGGGTCTAAATTTCAAAAAGTAACCTTACTTTTCGAACAAATCTCGTATCGTTGTCTCGAATTAACGAGCGTACCGTGATACGCCTCAGAGACGATGTACGCGTACTTCCACAAGTGTAATCAGTCCAGATTCCGTTGGCACTGTGCATACACGTGGGAGACCTTTTCTCAAAGCTGCTTCTGCTTTTCGCTTGGCAAAGCCGAGCTACAACGACGCTACAAACGAATCCCGTGTGTACTGTGACGTAGGAGGGAACGGAAGAGCGAGGGGGTCCAGGGAGGGAGGGAAGGAGGAAAAGAGGATGAAAGAGTAGATATAGGTATGTTTCTATGAAACTCTTTGCAGGCAGAGCTCATGGGAACGTCTGAGTGATCGATCGGGTCGAGTTAAAGCGATTCGTCGCTTATTAACTTCCCTCGATGCTACGTCTCCTCCACTTTCATTTAAAACACGCTGCGTACGGGTCGGCCTTTCTAGTACGTTCCTGCCAGTTTTTTCTTTTTTTTTTTTCTTTCATTCTTTACGTTTCAATCAACCACAAAGGAAAACACATAAAATTAAAATTTCGGCGATAATCAACTTCTGAAACTCGGCGGGTCGGAATTTTGGAAACCGGAAGTGGCGAGAGTCAAAAGTGAACGGTCAAAGTGCGAAGAGCAGCAAACTGCTGTGAGTTTGTTTGGGTTTGTTTGGGTTCGAAAAAGAATTCTATTCGATAACGTGGGAATAAGTATGACGATGGAAAAATCGTTTCGATCTTTCATTGTACATTTATAAATACGTGGAACAATTTTCGTTTTCAAATACTAATAATTTGAGATACGAACGATGTAGTGAAGCATCATTGAACGTGGGAGCTCAATGAAGCTCTTTGATTGAACTTTTTCCTGTTGTGTTTCAATTCTACGAAAAGATTTTTATTTTTTTTTGGTTCCAAGGAAAAATGGATCAGGTATTGATAAAAACTCATGATAAAGATGGTGAAAGGATAAACGTCCATCGAGATTAGATTTTTGTTGTTATTGATAAATCTGTCGAGTTTGGAGTCAATTAGATCGTCACGTGGTGTGAAATCATAAGCATCGTTTTGAAAAAAAAAATTTCGAGTTGAATTTGTTCAATGTTTCACGACTAGTTTTATCCTAATTAAAAGTTCATATTCAATCTCCAAACTGGTTGGAATTTCCTCTTAAGAATACAAATTTTCGCAAATTTTCGTAATCCGTTTTTTCATCAGCGATTGAGTTTTCAATGAAAAATCGATCATCAGTCTGCGTAGAATCCATAGATTCAAAAGTCGATGGTTCAGGTTTACGATAAAAATGTTTCATCCTTGAGAAATGGTGGTTGGAAATATTCCGACCATGTATTGGTAAATTGCGTCCTCAAATTTGAATTGCTCAAGAACCATTTCAATTTCCACACTAGCCTAACTCTTCAAGCTATCCAACGTCTTCTCCCGTCCAATATCACTTTTCTTCCCGGCTCTCACTTCCGGTATCATTTTTTAAACTTCAACGACTAGTATAATATCCCACTACCTATAAAAATTCTTCTCGAATCTCAATAGTAACCCTCAACCCGAAAATCTGTTTCCGCAGTTCTGATCCTCGTCGATTTCAACCTCAAAAAGAAAACGAATAATTTTCTCCAACTTCGACACGCTTAAACCTGTTCCAAAATTAAAAGTATCCCATTTACAGTCACTTCCAGTTTCAGATGGTTTTGATCGAGATTCCCCCCACCCCCTCATCCTTCTCCAAATCCTCTTTTTTCCCCACGTTTTTTAAAAACTTTTTTGAGTTTTTTAACTTAATTCTTCATCGCTGCGAAACCCCTAATGGAAGAAGTTACCTTTCGAATGAACTTGAAGTTCTTACGTCGCGACGCAACGAATTCCCTTTCCTCATTTTTTCATTCCCTAGATCTATTATTTACCGAAATATATATTTTTTTTTCAAATTTGAATTCCAAATGCTCACAATAAATATTCGTATAATTATTAATGTATTCTAATTACGATTCCATTGAAAAAGAAATAAATAAAAAAATAATTATTTTCGTTTCGTCGTAACGTTGCGAACTTTATCCTTTCGAACCTTATCAGAAGATTTCGTTCGTGCGAGTGCGAGGGTCCACGGGAGATGTATGAAAAAGACGAACGATCCGTGAGGCGGATTGAACGGGGTATTTGCGGGAGCGTTATACACGGACGTGTACGAACACGCGCGATTGCATCGACAAGGGAAGCCGGAGAGCGGGAGGCTGCAACTTGCCACTCGTTCAAAAGGCAGAGTTACAGTGTACATAATTCTATATACTCACCGCGAGAAAGAGGGAAGAGGAGAAGGGAAAGAGGAAGACAAGGAGAGTGAGGGAGGGAGGGGGGAAGGGAAGGGGGAAGGGGGTTGGAGGAATTATGTGTGCACAAGAGACTCGAAGGCCGTTGTGCTTCGTGGAGTATCTGCTATCCATGTGGGCTAAGGCAAAAGATAGTAGAGGCAAATCGAGAACGTCGAGTACATGCTCGCCCACACGTCGCAGATTCTCGTTCCTCTCGCCACCCCACCGAAACCCTCGCAGACCCTCCCCTCTCTCGTCCTTCCGCGTCGTTCTACGTCGTATAATGTAACCTACCGGAGAATGGGGCAAAATGGAACAGGCTTGGTACACCACTCTCGTTCATCATTATTCTCCGGTGGATTGAATCTCGATGGTGTACTCGAGAGGTTGCCGCAAGGGCTTGTGCTACTCGTTACATCCCTTCGTTTCGGGTCAACGGTGAAAATCGTCCACGGAATTCCCTGGGCACTTTTCGAACGGGAAAAACAGGAAAAATTTGGAGCGTGGAGAGATATCAGTTTTTTTGTGTTTTAAAAAAAATTTTTTTTTAGGGGTTTCGGGATCGTTCCAGTGACCCAGTTCTCGGGTCGATGGATCTTCAACGATATGGGATTCGTTGTTTTTTTTTTGGTACGGGTTTTTCTTATGAACACCTGCGGATTTTTGACGTCACTTTTTTTTGGATTTTTTGCTTTTTGGTTTTAAGTAACATTGAAGAGTTAAACGTTGAAATCCAATGAAAGTACTTTTTCGTTTACGCATTTTTCTTTTTCAAAATGTCGTTCTCAAATTTATCAAATTATGCTTTCATATTTTGGTAAATTTTAGTGTATTTTTAAACATGGGAAACTGAAAAAAATGTCGATAATTTAAAGAACTCGAACCTCTTTCAGATGATTTTCAGTACTTTGAGCACGTTTCAGCAAAGACATCCACGTGAAATTTTTTTTTTTTTCGAAAAGTTGGTTTTCCTGCAATAACTATACGGTCGTATTTTTTTTTCTTTTTTTAAACCTTCATTCCCCTGCTTATTTCGCATTGCGGAAGTAACGAAGTTATTTTGTGACCTTCGGTGGTCCATTTTAGCCTGCAGTCCTCTCGATGCATTCGAGTTCCCCAATACTCGCTCGTCGCGAATGCACAGGCCGTGCCGCGTCGATTGAGTGACTAGAAAGTTGCAAAACAAAGCGCCCGATGTTCGTGTGTGTAGGATATGAATGTACGGACTATCCTCTCGCTTGGTTAATCAGCCTACGACCTATCGCTGACTCTGCCAGCTTCCCTACGGACCGCGATTTATTTCCGAGCATAAACCGATCTGCGCACATAAATAAAATCTTGTTTTGCAATAGACCTGATAAATCGCTTGATATTCTTCAAAATACTTTTTCGAAAGAAACTTAACGAGCGAATTAGGAGTTTTTAAAGTCCTTCATCCTTATTCGTCACCTGAGCATCTTTAGAAACGTAACCTCGTGCGAACGTGTAAAAATGATTTTACTGTGCAGGCGTTTTTCAAAAGTATTAGGTTTTTTTAAATATTTTTATAATAATATAAATATACGAAATCGTGGTAGAGTTAGGAAAAAAATTATCAACGACACTCGCTATTTGTTGCTTGAATAAATACTTGGTTGATCCAGTTTCAGGATTAAGCCAGGATCCTACTTTAGGCCCTTGAGAAAAAGACTTTTTTAATGATTTTTTAAAATGATGTTGTAAATAAAGATCTTGCTCGAAGGTTTGTCAGGCTTAATAAATACACGCTTGAAATACATTAAAACCATTTTTTTTCACACATTTTATGAATTTTCAACATACAACAAAATTGAATACAACGCCTCGATGGGAAACAGACAATTTTTGAATTTCTAGCCTCAATGTATCACTAGCATCAAACTGAACTCGAATTTTCAATGTACATGTAAAAATAACAAAATGACTGCGACAAAAATGAAGAAAAATATTGTATGCTTTTTTTCACTGATTTTTGCAAAAAAAAAAGAATAGTGGAAATCGATATTTTTCAATAAGTATAATACTTTTGCACAAAGTTGTATATATAGTATATACAAATGGACTTCGTGACCCACTAAATTGACTACAAACTTCGAACCTCGTTTTAATTGAATAATTTTAATAATTTAAAAAGTTCGATAAAAAAAGCGTGTATATTTTTCTACATGTCATAATTGATGCATGTTACGTTAAATATGAAAATTTGGAGTTTCTTCGAACGTTTCATTTTTTGTTTTAACAATATGACTTTTTTATGAAAATTTCGTTACGAAACATCTTATGTCTGATTATTTCAAGTTTATTTTAAGTTTATTTTAAGTTTAATAGATTAAACTTACCTGTTTTGAGTAAATTGTACTTGGCTGTTTTAAAATTCATTAAATAATTTTTCCACATCTGATAAATGATAAAAATATGACGTAACGATTTTCGAGGGAAACAAAAGTTTTATTTACAGAATAAAACGAGCAACATTGTTTTTAGTGACTTTCTGGTATTCGGCGTATTATTTTAGTCGTTTCAAACGTTCGTGAAACAGCAGTGGCCCAGTAAAACGAGCGAATGTAGCACGAACGGAAACAGCCTGCGTGCTCGACAATTATCTTGACAAATTCACGCCCCTGTCCACTTCAATCGTTTCTGCGCCCCTCCGATTTCGCTCAACTATTTCGGTGCGGCCTGATATCTTGCGAAACGGCTCTTCGTGCTAACGAGGCTTCGCGGTCTTCGGCTTTTGAATCTCCAATAATCCGCTCCATCTGATATCACCCGAGCTCTTAATGAAAGTGGCTTCGTTTCTGTAGACCGGGCATTGCACAATTTAGATGCTGCCTCGTCAAAAGACATCAGAAAATCACTCAAATCAGGGAAATGTCGATTCGCAAATGCGACACATTGAGACCCGAAAATATATATTTTATTGATTTTTAGATGAAATTATAAATAAAAAAAAAACATTTCATAATTAAAATTCGTTAAAATAGGGATGAATTGAAAGATCATGAAAATACATGAAAAATCTTTTTGAAAGGCAAATGTTTTATTAACTTTTAGTTAGAATAAAAAATAAAAACAATTGATAGTTAAAATATTTAAAATAGTTCGAAAAAAATGTTCAATATGTATCTTAAAAAATGTTAAAATCATTAAAATAGGTAAAAAATAAATCGTTAAAATAATCATTAAAATTAATGAAAAATGCATTTAACAGACAACTCCAAAAAATGTAAAAATAGTTATACGACGACTAAATTTGAAAAAAGTTCAAAGAGTCTTAGAACATTTCCAAAGGCTTGATAAAAAATTATTCCACGATTATCGTAGCGATGTTTTGCGGAAATGAATTTGAGAAATCAAAAAATTCATACCTTCCCAACGAAGCAAATTTCAATACCGTAAAAAATTTGTTTAACAAGTAAAAAATTAAATAATTCATAAAAAATCTTCATCGCTCTTACTGCGCATTAGAATGATTATACCATAGTATTTACTCCAAAAATAATAAGATTTCGCTTCGATTCGATCCGTAAAAAAAAATATTTTTTCTTCCGAAGGCAAATAAGAGCGCTGTTCGCGCGATCTCGATGGAGAGCGATTCGAGGCAGTTACGTAGTCCCGGCGTTACGTATGTACATACGATTATTCGAGTTGGCCGGCATACGTTAATTTTGGTCATACGGGAAAGGCAGAGACGTTATTGGCCGGGCTGTGGCGCGCATCGCGAGGTATCGCGTTTCCGTTCGACCACGCGCGAGCGTAACATGTACGCATGCTTTTAAATGGGTTAGAATTACGGTATGTTCCGTTCGTGAAACGCATACGGACGCGTCTCGAGGGGAAACGCCCTGGGTGTTAAATCGGAGCGCGAAACTTGCCAATGACAAGGGTTATGAAAGTTCAATTATTCGATAAAAGAAATAAAAATAAAATTAAAATTTTTTGACCGAAAAAACGTCGAAAAAAAAAATAAAATTGGGTTTGTTTGGGTTAATCGTTGATAGAACAAGTTGGACGTAATCGGGTGTGAGAATAGGTTACACTTCGATCGACAATTATATCTGCTTTCGTAAGAGCCCGAGCGAGTCGATAAGATGGCGCCGAATCGCGCACGCTCAAAATGGCGGCCAATGGAGGCATCGACCCCGTGTTACTTCTTCGCCTATCCCACGGATATCCCCACCTACGAGACATCAAACCTGTCTCGTTTCTTTGGCGAACTCTCGCAAATCCGGCGAACGCTGGTGGGATATCTTTCATTGGGCATTACGTCCCCGAGGCTTATGAAGTTTACGTTATGACGATTCGGTACGAGATTATATAAAAGCTCTGACTCGTGCATAGGATAATCCGGTCTAGGAGTACGCACTTAAGGTTCAAAATATTCTAAAAAAATAAATATGAAGTCAAGGAAATCAAATAAGCATTTATTACGTTTGCAATTTAAACATCTTTCATAAAGTAACATAAAAAAAAAGAAAATAAAAAAATATCACTAAAAATAACAAAAATAATCAGAAATTGGAATTGCGTACTCTTATAAGTACTATTGGATAAGAGTACGCGAGTACGAGCGAAATTCAACGCTATCTCTTGGCATTGACCGGAATTACGATCGGTGCATGTGTCAGGCATCGTCTTTAAAAACTTCACAGTTTATTTCATTTTTACCAAATAATTGCATACTTGTCTCAAAAATACTTTCAAAATGGTA